>VZSG01000686.1:263619-277111 GCA_013398315.1 Nothoprocta pentlandii
CTGTGTTGCTTTGCCAGAAAATGTCAGAATGAGGCAGAGATAGGAGCCAGCTGAGCTCCTTTCACCACATTACAGCGTGCAGGGCAATGTCTGCCTCCCGAGCCTGCGAGGAACTCATTACACTGAAGCCGGGCTGCGTTTGCTTCCCTTGAGGGAGCCAGAGGCCTCCCACGCCATCCCCGGCGCTGAGCAGACATGGCCAAGCTGCCCATGGAGACTTTTCATGGAGACACCCCTCTGCCTGGGTGCAAAGCCCGTGGACACGGCGCGACAGGACACACGCCACCCCAGCGGAGCTCTGGAAGCTGCTGCCTCCACCACCAGCAGCCGTTCAAAGCTCTCATGCGCTGGGCATTTCTTTTAGGCAGTTAGAAACGTATCCCATGACCTCCCTTTCCAGGCTTGGCAGTGCCCTGTGAAACTGTTCCAGAGTTGGATCGATCAGGAAATGCGCACACTTTATTTCAATCATCTATGTCTTTGGACAGCAGACACCATCTCATAGTTAGAAGACTTCTAGTTAGAAGACTTCTGACTGCCCTCAAAATACAGCCTGTGTCCACTCTTTCTTATAAGACAAACAACATTCCTTTTAAAAGGACAGATTCTTCCAAATCATTATCTTATTTTAGGTTATAGCAATGGGAAAAAAGTCACTGGCAAATTGGTCTATTGTTGAATATGCCAATAGATTGCTTTGTTCTGCAAAAGGGAAACCAGGTAATTGCTTTGGCAAGACTGCACATTGGTTATTGTACACAGCTATTGGGAAACTTCTGATAAATACAGATTTACCACATTAAACATTTCCAGCGACTCTGGAGCCTTCTCTTGTGCGCTCCGGCTGGAAGGATGGGAAGGACCCAGCATCTCATACATCTCTAAGCCCTTGAAATACCAGAGGCAGTCAAGGCAAAGAGTGAGAAAAGCCATTTAGTTCATCTTCGTTTCCCTTTCAGTGTGAGCTGTTTCTGGACCAGAGGCTCAAAGGCAGGTTTGGTTCACACGCCACGTGGGTTTCTGTTTGCTTTAGCAGCCCAGGAACCCATGGACAAACAAGAGACGAGCCTCCTCTATCTCTTCATAGACAGAGGAAAGGCATTGGAGGGGGGACTTCTTAACCTATTACAGTTGCATTGCCCCACAATTAGCCCAACTGAAAGAAAACAGCAGGAAGAGAAAAAAAATAGCTCCTACTTCCTCTCCTCTCCCGAGGTAGTTTCTGATGTGTATTTGATGGCCCTCACGAAGAGGCACTTAGATCCAGAACCTGCAGGGAACCTTCTTTCCACACAGAACATACAGACTCGGGCACAAGGTTGGCCCGGACAGGACTTGTCGTCAGTTCAGACTCGGAACGTGCAGGACAGGCCCCACTTCAACGTCTCGGAGCAAGCACAAAACCAGAAACCTATTTTTAAAAACTCAGTGGAGCACATTTTGAATACTCTAAGAAATGCTTTGTCCCCTTCTGCTTTACAACTGAATTCATGCCTGTGACACTGGCTGCCTTGCAGGGTCTCTGCTGTTTACAGAGCAGACCCCAACCTGCAGCATCTGCGCAGTGATGCTCAGCACCCCCAACTCGGTCTGACACTGCTGGGGTCAAGGGCACTCAGCAACTCCCTGGAGAAGACACAGAACTAGTTTACTTTGATCTTAAGTAAGTGCTGGCATTGTTTGTGATTAAATCTGCTTTCATCAAAGCCCCAAATTTATCCGTTCTCCTCGTATTTCCAACTTTACTGAAAACAATACATGAGAAATCACTAGCACCACACATCGTATTGAAGATGAAGTTAATTTACAGAATCCAGTCTTTAAAATACAAGGGTTTCACAACAAATGTGTTGCCTTAGCAACAGAGTAAGCTTATGTGAACTTCAGGCATTCATATTCATAGAAACTCCTCAAGCAAGACCGACTGTTGGCCATAACATCCCTACTCTTGCCAAGTTTCAAACAGTGCATGAATTATGCCAAAAATAAATGGGTGTGACTAATACAAGCACACAGAACACCGAGGGAAAAGAGAAACACCCAAGCTTCTGCCTTTAAGGCAACATTTGCTGATTGAAAAGATGGGCATTTGGAGAGCATGCCTTTTCCTTCCCTCTATCTTTTGGTTTCACTGGCACTTCATAAAAGCCCCACATGCACATTTGCCTCCCACAAACTGCATGACTGCTGGTAATTGCACATCTTTGCAGCCCTCAAAACCAATCTTTTTCTAAGGACTTGCTCTTTCTGCTCCCCTGATGCTTGAGGAACACGCGTGTGCTGCAGGAGGAAAGCCAATCTCTTTTACCTCACACCCTTCTCCCTCACATTGCTGCAAGCAATTCCTTCCGCAGCCTCTGACCAAGCACGTCCCGCAGCCTGTCACAAACTCCACGGCATTGGATCCATCCCTCTCACATTCTCCTGCCTCATCTCCGCCCTGCCACCCACTCTCATTTACCAAGGTCAGACTTTTCCAAGGTTTCTTCCCCTGCACAGCGTTGGATATCGAAGTCCAAAAGCTTCCTGCTAATGACTGTGGTCACACTTGCTCCTGCAGCAAGCATCGAGCTGCACGAGGGGCTGTCGAGTGGAATAGGTCACCTGGCTGCCGGCTGCGGGTCACTCACTTGGCAGATTGCTCTTGGTGAAAGACGCCTCTGCAGGGCAGCTGTTCCAACAGGACCAGCAATCTAGGCTAATTATATGTGATACACCCACTGTGACTCACAAGAGAGCACAGGAGGAGAGGCAGGGGGAAGAAGATGAAGAGAAACAAGAAAAACAAGCAAGAGGAAGTCCTGCTTAGCTCGCTGTGTGTCGCAGCCCACTCCATTAGGAGCACACTTTCCTATGCTCTCTATAGGATAGACAAGTTCGGGCAATCTTGGATTTCAGAAATTTATTGTTACGTGCCCTCCCTTTCTCCCAGTCCCAACTCCTTTTCCTAGGCCGCACAGCAGCTCTCTTCCCTATTATGCTTCACTCATAGTCCAAACCAACACATCCTTCATGCTCTAGGACTCAGTAAGCGCTCTGGACTCTGACGGGCTCTGTGGAGGCTGAACACCACGTTATTCTGAAACAACACGGAGGCAGTGAAAGCCTCTCTCTGCATCTCCTTTCATCCCTTGTACGCTGGGATGCTGTTATAGTCTTTACCTCTGCCCAAATCCTGTTTTTTTCCTTAATGAAGGAATCAAAGACATGTCGAGAGAAGAATGAGAAGACATGGTAGGGCTCAGAAGAGCAAAATGTAGCCCACCATGGAGCACAGGTGTTACTGAAGACAAGAAGGAAACCTGTGTGCCCACAGAACTAACTCTTCAACTGATCTTGCAATTCAGTGTGGCAATAGGAAAGAGGATTCCTTCTTCTCATGCACTTCCTTAGCATCCATTCCACCTCCCCAGATCAAGTGTTAGGCTCTGAATTCATGAGCTTTCACAAGGTGTTTGGATAGCAGAATGGTGAATGGAATCACGCCAAACGGCCATCCGCAAACAGAGTAACTAACATCTACACAGGCACAATTTTACCCAGGCTTTAAGCTGATCACCTCACCTTCCCTATAAGATTATCAACACAGTTATTTTTCATTTATCTCATTCCTAAATAGCTTTCAAGCCATTGGAAGAGCTGTCTATCCCTGAGTCTGAAGAGGGACTCTTTGATAAGACTCAGCTGAGCAAATGAGCTGACCAAACGGGATAGATTAAGCAACAGCAACTTGTTGCAACTTGGTTGCTTCAGGGCTGACGCCACTTGGCTGGGTTTCCTCGCCTGTGTTTCATTTTTGGTGAAGGCCGTTTACTGATTTAGGCATTAGGCTGAGTTTATAGCTTGCTCCTGCACAAAAATAAAATCAAGAAAGGAAGCTGCCCATCTTTTGCTTGCTAGTTATACTATTTTCTCTTGACATGGTTACAAACTTTCAAGAATGGATGGCTCTGAAATAATATCCTTACTAATCCTTACTCCTCAACAACCTTTATGAGTTAGGAGGATGAGAACACAACTGGACAATCCATTTTGGCTTTGATTTGTGCATGGTGGAGAAAGAGCTGATTCCAGCTTTTAGGAGCAGGGCCTTGAAGCTGGGATAGCTTGTGTGAAAGATCAAAACAACGGAAAGACTAAGGAGGAGGAAAAGGTGAGAAATCACGAGAACTACTTGTGATCCTATTTAGGTGCTCCTAAGTTACCTGAACGCTTGACCCTGCTCTGCCCTGCCTAACTCATAATGCTGGCACCAAGTCACCACTTGCCAGGAAAGCAGTGCTAGGTTACTCACTGTCACATGAGACGGGCCTGCCTCCAAACGATGCAGGTTCAGCCAATGCTGAAAATCGCACGTATTCACAAGCCTTTGCCAACCAAGGGCCCATTTCCCAGCCACGAGGGATTTGGTAGTTTGCCCTCCAGCCCTGCTCCTACCCGCAGCGAGCTCAACATGACGACACCTCTGCTGAGCGTGCTGAGGCACTACCAGCTCCTGCAAAGCCAGGTCTCTACCCCAGGGTTTGCTCAGGGCTCAGAGAGAGGCTCAGCGGGATTAAAACAAGCCTTGGGTCACTCCCTCATCATCAGCTCTCGGGGTGGAACAGAGATGTAGACTCACCCACTAGACTTCGCAGTGCTGATCACGGATGATTTACTTGTCATTTATATTAGAGGTTTCCCCAGCCCAACTGAGCCCTGACATCTCGTTCTGTATTGCTGGATCTTCTCTTCCAGGGCTGCGTTGCCAGCAATACAGACAACCCCTGGCGAGGTCTAGCAAGAGCATCTGGACCTTGCTTTCATCTTTACCTGCTGCGCATTTTTGCTGCCCACTGCCCTTTGACAGAAATACTGAATTAACAAAAAGCAGAAGCAAATTCCTGTAGCTTCATTCTCACAGCAGCCAAGACTGTGTTGGCACGGCAGGTAGTGCCCATTGCCTTTAAATGGATTAATCCTGCTGTTTAAAGAATTATGCAACCGAGTCTTGGCAGAACAAGGATTAAGATTTCAGAGAGCTTGCCCTGTAATTGTAGCTTGAAGAATTACAGGTGTTCCAGAAGAAGGCCACCATTTTCAAAATGGTACTATTAATATCAATTCCCAAAACTGCTCAGGACTTGGAGCTCTGCCTTCCTTCGTCGTTTTGATTCGTTGGCATTTCTTTCATCCCAATCAAGCTGCTATTTCCATTACTTCCTTCTAGAAGAGATTCAAATAGTTACTTGCAATAAATGTAAGAGCTTCACCCTTTGCCTTCAGAAAAAAATGTTGGTGGCCTCCAGCTTGCAGTTTCCAAAGAAAACACTAGTTTCAGAAAAAAAAAATGCAGTTTTGGCGAGGAGTTTGCAGGCCTGTCTTCCCAGAGGAGATATGTTTAGTCCCAAGTGCCTCAAGGCCCTTAATTTGCAATATAGACAGTATTCAGAAGTCTTCTGATACTTCACCTCCACGTAGGTGCCCAAGTCTTGGAAAAAAAGGGATGTGAAAGGCAGTCACTGCCAAGGATTTCTAGATGAGACCTACTACTGGAACAAAAGCAGTGCTCCCTTCTAAAGCTCTCTTCTAAAAAGAGAGGAAAGAAACTCCATTCCTAAGTATTATTTAAAAGAACTCCAGTGCTTCAAGTAAGTGCACTAAAAACCTAGTGAAGTGCCAGCTTCAGAATCACTCTGCTTTCGGTAAATGAAGGCTTCGGTTTTCCTGGTAGCAAGATGGAGATCTGGTGAATGGAGATGAAAAACATTTCTCTCATTAATTGCAATGGGTCTGCGTGGAGACCCAAATCTTAAGCACATGCTTCTGTACTTGATTGAACACAGAAAGAACTTAAGCACATGTTTAAGTGTTTTGATGAGTGTTGCCATATGAATTTCAACATGGATTTACAGATCTATGACTCGACTGACAGACTCAACCCTTTCAAACATATATTATCTAATTAGTGCCTGAAGGGGAAAGGCCCAGATATAGAACATTTGTCTTTTAGCACACAACTCACACAGCATTTCACGACGTCTTGACACTTATTAATTGCGTTCAGCTTGAATATAAACACTGTCACATGATGCTGAATCGAGAATTGGCTGGAATATCATAAACAAAGGATTATAACCAGAAAGCTGGAAGGATGTGGCTCAGGGGATGCCATGGGGAATTTCGGTTGTGTCCAGTCTTGTCCTCAAATGATAAGAAAACTGGAATTAAAACCAAGCCACAGTTTTCAGGTGATAGAAAACAGGCAGGAGAGGAGCTAAAAAAAACCCCACAGCACCAACTACATTTGAAACTTGAAGGAAAAAAAAAAAAAAAAAGAGAGAACCATCAGGGAGAAGGAAGAAACTGGTATCTCCTTCCTTTCAGCTGTAACAGAGACCATGCTCTCAACACATTCTAGCCAAAGAGTAAAGAAAAACCCATTCATAATTCAAACTATGCACACAGCAACGTGCAGAGACAGGGATACAGCTCTACAGAGCAATAGGAAGGAGACACTATCTCCAGGAACCAGGGTGGAGGCAGAAGGTTCCTATCAACCTACTGCATCTCCTAAGGAAACCCAAGCGGCAGCAATGGCACCAAGTAGCTCAGGTTGTCCCCTCACCAGCACCTCCAGAGCTGCTCCGGGTTTGCTATTTCCAACCTATGGAACCCATGGATTTCAGGCATCTGTCCTTTGTCACAGGGCAGGATTACTGATGGAGCAAGGTAAACTACCTGTCCTTGCTTTGTCATGGGACCTCCACAACTCTTACCAGGCTCGGGCAGCCGCAGCCTCGGAGCGGGATGTGACTGTCACCAACAGGCCATGGGAGGAAGGGATGTCACAGCAGCAGTGCTGGCTTTTAGAGGCTCTTGGAGGCACCTGTGTCTTTGCATATGTTCACAAGAGCATGGAAACCCTTATGGGACCACAGGTCGAGGGCCTAACCTCGCACTGGGAGCAAAGAAAACAACTGGGAACCCTAGTTCCCCTTTTCCGGATGGGTTTCCCTATGTCCTTAAGTAAGAGGAAGCAAAACGCCCGCTTTGGCGCTTGCGGAGCTGCAAGAAGTTAGCCCAAAACATTTTTTCACATTAGCTAGGCACTTGTTAAAAGCCATTTCAGTTGCAGTTACAGCATATCATTTTTCAGATGACCAAATGACTTATTTTCATCTGCCTGTCAACTAATTAATTTATCATTTGGACCTTCCCTTTAAGTAAAAGTGTTCTCTCATGACTTTCATACCATTGTAAATTTTTACCATGTGAGGGAATCGAGCAAGATTCATCAGAGCTTTCAATCAATGTGAGATATATATGGATATATATAGATGGATAGATGAAGAAAGTGTGGTAACAGCATTACATTTCAGTGCAAAATCATTTATTCTGCCAAACAATGAAGCTGTTATCTGGAAACAAGACTGATTATTCATAAAACTACCTACTGCTATTACTAGAACTCTTCACAGCCCCCAATAAGCTTTTATCCTACATGTTTTAACACGTCAAAGCCAATTTACCTTTCCACATGTATAGTCCATAACGTTACTTAAGTATACATCAGACATCCAAGTATTATATAGCAAAGACATTTGTTTACATTTGCTTAACACTGTCCTTGCTCTCAACAATTTCAACACCAGCAAACTGTGATTTCTTTAGGGAGAGATCACCCATGAGAAGTTCTATTTTTTTCTACGCAGATTATGGTAGAGTATTTCTGTTTTAAAATAAGATGAAAAATAGTGTAATTATGCATCTTTATAGCCATGTATGGCAATATATTAAAAATCCAGACTTAAAAAGGGGCAGGCTACACCTGCCACCTCCTCCTTGCAGCTCTCAGACAAAAAACGAAAGCCTAAGGAAAGTTTATTATCTGTGAAAAACAGACTTACTAAAAAAATACAAAATTGAATTGAAAACCATTTTGAATTTACCATTTGAACGACTCATATGAATGCAAATACTGGAGCACAGGCTAAGCACACCTAGCTGCAACCCCGTTTCCTTCCTGTTCCCAGGGAAGTATTCCTGAAATAACCCCATCAAGAGGCAGAATGCTCCTCTGCCTTCCTACCACCAAAACCGTCAACCCAAACCCGACCTACTATTGATAAAATACTTCTGAAAAATTCAGTCTAAAATACACATATTTCCTCTTAGCACAGAGCACTGCATATATCTTGATATCCAAGAGGATGCCGGATCGCAGTGTTTTTCTGTGTTCACTTGTGTTCTTCTGAATAAATATGGCAAGAACTAAAAATTTCCCCCAATCTTGCTGCAAAAAAAGCTCCCGGATTCATTCCTGTATCTCCTCTAATTACTGCAACACCCACAAAGACCAAGTTTGTGTCAGAGAGACACATCTTTACAGCTCAGATAAGAACCATTTTCAGGCTTTAAATCTAGCTAATAAAAGACGCATTAGCAAACGCAGACTAATAAGAGCTACATTAGCAAACGCAGACTATGCGTCACTACTTCCTTGTGATGTAGGTCTGCCCAGTACACAAACTGAACTCCTGAGACCTCTATAGTATAAACCAAGAGCCATTTTATCATCATTATTTGGCACATCAGATGAGTTCTTTCAGCATGGAAGACTATACTTTTCCTATTTACAGAACATATGCTGGACAGCACTAAAAAAAGTGGGGTAAAAAGACTTCCCAACTAACTTAGAGCTGCCTGCATGACCACTGAATTTTAATAACAATTTGAGTTAATGAAGGCAAGAAAACACCAGAGTCATAACAGCAGCCCTACTTTATTGGCAGGCTACTGGAAAAGGGATTCATCTGCTGGCCAGAAGCACAAATCAAAGTAACTGTAAGTACCAGCCTCGGGGCTGGATTCTGCTCTTGCTTACACCACCCAGGTAATTCCACTTATTGCAACGGGACTGCTGCAGGCAGACACTGTGTCACGCAGCTGCTGAGCACCTCATGCAGAATAGAGCCCTGCATGAGAACATGCAGGAGAACATGGCTCTTCTTTCCATCGCGCACATGCCCCTCAGGGACTAGAATGAAACGTTCCATATGGAAACAAGAATAAAAAAGGAACTTTTGGCTCAGGTTTTAACTCTACCCTCCTGCACACTGCTCCAAGTGATTTAGAAAGCTAATGCCGTGCCTGGGAGGCATGGGAAAGTAGGAGGAATAAAAAGCTCATTTCTCTGCTATTAATTGCAATTATTGTTACTTGCCAGACTCAAGAACTTAAGGTGATTCACAGTGATGACGGTAGAAAAAGATCAAATAATTTGAACAGGTAATAGCAGTACTAGTTAAGGCCAATGGATTACAGGTGGCTGTTTTTCATCCCAAAGAATGTTTGGCATAGGAAACTATTTTCAGGGCGAAACATGGGAAGCTGCTCAGAAGTAGAAAACTATTCCGGGAGCAGATTTATCTCAGTTGCTCTGGAAGGCTCAGGCACTAAAGGCACCCAAGTCGGGTGGCACACAAATGCCCAAATCCTGGCAGCTTTTTGTGACACCCTTACTGCAAACATCAAGTACTGAACATTCACCTGAGGATCCTTTTAGAAAGCAGAGATGGTTCTGGAATGGTTCTGGAATATTTAAAAGGTATGTGGCACTCCAAAAATTTGATACATTTTTGACTTGACTTAAAACCAGGGGCACAGTGTCTTCAATCAGATAAATAATGTTAACATTGTCTTCCAGACAACATAAAAAACGTCCTATAAATGCACTCATGCACAGAGCAATGCACATCCTTACAGAGAAAGTTGAAGAGAGTTGTTAGTATTGCACTCGAGTGCCGCCACCACCACCAAAAAACATCTGGGCGTTTCTTTTCATTACAAGATGGGATGGGCCCTTTGAGCATAGTGAAAGTTTGCCAATACGAACGAGCCTGCAGATGCTGGCGCTAGAGCAGCACATCTCCCGCAAGGCTGCACCCACCGCCTGCCATCTTAGACAGCCTCAAAGCATCAAGGAAGTTGAACACAGGCATCCGGTCCTCTCCCTCCTTCCATATGGAGTGTCTTCCAGGGAAGGGAATAGGAAATGTGTGTGTGGGATCATGTTGCCATCTAGTGACCACAATGCAGTGAATATCCAAGGCCTAACACTCCTACACAAGGACAAACGCTGCAGCACAAAACAACAGGGTCTGTATAATCCAGACCTCAGGGGCAAGTCTCTCCAGAAGAATTTCTCATCTCATTTGGGTGATATGGAATTGAAAACCTGCAGAAGTTGCAGTTCTGCAAGGATCATTTTTGAGCCACCCTTCAGCTCCAGGGCCAACACGGGAGCTCTGCTGGGACAGCAGGAGAGCCCAACCACACCAGTTGCAGTCCCAGCAGAGGTACTGAACTGGGCAAGTCTCCCTTGGCTGCCCCTCCGTACCTCAGATTCAGTAGTAGATTTTGTGGAACACAGTAGAAATGATATAGATGCACAGGATTCATTTTGTTAAATGACCAGAATAAGCAGACAAACAAAACTGCAGGATTCCACACAAATTCCCTTCTGTAAATACACTTGTCACTGTCTTTAGCCCTCTTTCACCAATCACAGGCCAAGCCGCTCAATCGCAAAGATACTCAGGTATTTGTCAAAGTTACATTTACGGACATACCTCTTTTGGGACAATTTAAGGGGGCAAACTTTCTCTCACAAACATGCATGTGCTCTGCTCCATTTCCATGTAAATAGCTTTATAGATACATATGTATATATAGCTGTGTGTACACACAGTGTGTATACATGTGAACACAGCATCCTTTCCAGGGTCAAATCTTATCCTCCTGTATAGGCTTTGCTATACAGACAGGTATAAACACTTGACAAAATAAAATGAGATGCTGTTACATGTGTTTTTTTGTACTGCTTCTTGGAAGTTCACCTAAGTGCCAGACTTTAAGGTCTTAGTTACCTGAGAGACTCCTTCTCCCCACAGTTTCAAGTTTTGTGGAATTTGTTTCCCTTTGCTGAAAGAAGCCCTTCTGTTTCTATCTTAACAGCCTCATACTTTAAACAGAATCAGCTTATTGGTTTGCTGATCCTTTCTATAAGCACAGAAACACACACACAGTTACAGAAGAGTTTGTGTGGTTTCATGTTATTATTCTCAGTGCCCTCTCTTCCTTTTGCTCTAGAATCTGAAAGGTCACCAATTTATTTTTATTAAAATAAGTAAATTTTAGGCATACAGTTCTTGATCAAATACAAACAAGGAAGGGCTAATTTCAGCATACTTTTCTCCTTAAGTTGTCATAGGAGTCTCAGTGTGGTTTCCCCAAGAGATACGATACACTCGAGAACTGCTAGCAAATAATAATTTACTGGCTCTAATTTATTAGAGATCAAAGAATGCAGAAAATAGGCCTCATCTTTCTTGTTCTGCTTGGCAGTGGAACATTAAGATCTCTTCGAAAACCAAAAGGCAAGAGAAGGAGGAATGATGCATGAAGACCCACAATTGCTTTGAGGAGAAACTCATGACTGCACTGAAACGCGTAGGCGACCCAAGAAGAGCTTCCAAAAACCCTGGTAATCATGAGATGCATAAACCAGGTTACACACGTTCACCAAGCACCACGGACCTTATCCTTAGGAGGGATGAATCAGATCCTAGTACTGGCACAGATACCTGGAGATTTTCTCCACTGTGCTGATGCTCCAGAGTCTGGGGGTACATTAATTTCCAGAGAACTTGGAAGATAACAGACAATTGCACAGATTCCTGCCTGGCAAATAATGGAAATGCATTTCTATTTTTTTTCCAGCAAAATTCACTAGTTAGTGAGGTTGGCCTCTGCCACTGCTGTGAGATTTGCTCAACTTTTCTTGCTGAGCACAAAAAAAAAAGGAAAGAAAAAGAATGAAGCACAGCCCTGTGCAAAATTGCTGGGGTTCTGCCTTATTATAATATATTTACGCATTCATGTTGTCTGTTAACTGCCCTCAAAAATATCTCACTAGTCAAAATAGACTATTCTCTCCTCTTGGAATTCATGTTCCTTAAGCAATTCCTTAAAACAGGTCTTCTATTCTTGGTTCCTTTACAGAGAGACCACTCAGAAGAAATTAGGAAGTTCTGTAGTTTCTTATTCTTTGAAGGGCTGAGCACAGAGTTCAAGGCCCATCCTTTCCCAGACCCCAAGGAGTTAATTTGTTGAGCAGCTACTTCATGATCTGCAGCTCTGTACATACTCATTAGCAGTGCTTGGAATAAGGGACTACAGCCCAAGCAAGGCGGAGCATTCTCAGAAAGAGCAGCCTGGCAAGAAGCTGTCCAGGGAATAGATCCAGAACCCCCAAGAAGAATGAGACTGGGAATGATTAAGGGAAACAGTCCCATTCTCTAGTAAGGGGGAAAAGAGCATCTTTCTAAAGCCTCTGCTGTTGGGTCCTTGGAAAACCCTTTTAATGTGGGGTACAAAAGTGACACTGGAGGGCAAAGAGGATGGGACATTCATAATCTTAGAGGACAGCAGCAAGTCCTCTCACAGGGAAGCAGTGGAAAGCCTATCCCCATTATTGGATATGTCAATGATAGCAGTGCTTCTACAGTTTATTTCTGGGGATGTGAAGGGGGGGTGACTGAACAGAATAGCTGTTGTTTATCATCACCCAGCTATGCAAAACTTCAAGTTGTAAAACAACATACTCCACAGCCAGTCCCTTCATTCCACAGGTGCAGAGGCTGCTCTGCACTGGACAAAGCTGTCCCAAAAGGAATAAAGTTGGAGCCCATCCCCAAGCCCCTTAACACTCTGATTAGTCTACTGACAGTGCTAACAAGTGGCAATGACTATGGGGAGATGTAGGATTGAACTGCCTAACTGATCCCTGTCAGCATCCTGATTTATATTGGCACCTGAGTAACCCAATCTAATCTAGGCACTTTCTCACTGAATCTCACCCAGGCTCAACTCAAGAGAGCAAAAGTCAAGAGAAAGATGGACTATACAGATGAAGGATAATCGGTTTCCCTTCCTTTTATTTGGATTTCATCTTGATACCATGAGTTTTCTTTAAAAAAATGCTTAACATAAACTATTATGAAGCTGGTTACCTTAATTAGCCAGGCAAGGAGCGCTACTTCTCTCTGCCTCTTGCTGAGTTTAAGTCCCAATATACTCTACTGGCAAGGGCCTTGTCCAGCCTAATTACATGTCATGTGAGGATGTCTTACCACAGAGTGACTGTCGACCCTTCTGGGAAAGAGCAGTTTTGAAGTGTGTTCTGTTCCAGGGAGTGCTCCTTTGTGGCCATCTCCGCTTGCTTCTTCCTTCCTTCCTTCACAGGACAAGGCCTGGACCTCTGTCACGAGATGAACCACACAATTACAATGCAAAAATCACAGCACTAAAGCAAGCTCCCTTGCAAAGCAGTTCGTTAAAACCACTCAATGAGCACCGGTAAAGATCAGACACGCAACGGGACCCACATTTCCAGGGGGAATTTAAGGATTTTAAGCGCTGAGACGGGCCGCAAGATGGCGCCCGCCCC
>VZSG01000686.1:280678-292662 GCA_013398315.1 Nothoprocta pentlandii
ACTAAGGAACAAGAAAATCAAATGACTTGCACGGAGGTCACGGAGTGAGTCAGCAGCTCAGCCCAGTGACGGTCAAATAATGCTTATTTGTAAAACTATAATTTTATAGTGCTGTACCACATAGCTTTAAAAATGAATGTATGGGAAAAATACACCCACATATGACAAACGTACTTACACTCTCTCTGCTTTGGGTGGACGTTCTCTTAGTCACAGAGGAGCATCTGTGCAAAGCTTTTTTTGTTGCTGCTTTTTGCTTCTTTAGACACTTCATCAAAATGGTCCCTGAGTCAGAAGAAGTGGGTTTTGCTATTAAAGTCTGTGTGGAGGCTGCATTCCAAAACTGTTGGAGGATTCAAAGATAAATATCCTTACTTTCAGAAAATAAAATAAATCTTTGGTTATAAAAAAAACCCACAACAACAATGATCCAAATTGCATGCACTGTTCACGAAGACAGCAACTAATGATCCTGTCTGTCTGATAGTCATTTGGAACTGAAAAATCAAATTCAGAGGAGTTTCATTAAAGCACAAGTTCCTTTAAAATTGCTCTCCATTGTATAACGTACGTGCCTGCTGCACAAAAAAAAGAGGTATTGATTCATACGGAAACTAATTCCAACAGCAACAAAATACTAGGAGCTTGCTGGCTAGAGCCACCGTGCAAGGAAGCTCGCTCCTCAGAGCGGCAGTCGCCCCGGTTCATGCTTCGTGCTCCGCTGGCATCGTGCTCAGAGCTCCCTGGTTGAGGCGGGAATGAGAAATGCATTTTCCTTCCTCACTCCTTGAGGCTTTACATCTCGAGGAGCTGGAAGCCTCAGCCTCACCGGGCATTTGGGAGAGGGCTTGGCACGAGGGAGGACTATGAGCCTCTAAAACTGGAGCTTTGGGTGACTGAGACCGCACTAAGAGGGTGGGAAAAGGGGACACACTTATGTGAGCAGCTCTGGCCCCAGCCACACGTTGCTATTCCAGTCCTGGCCCAGGGAACAACTGTCCTCAAGCACTTCTGCTTGGCCTGCTGCACCTCACCTCTGATAGCCAACCAAGGCAGTTACACTCACAGCCAAGAAAAGCCAGGGAGATGAATGAACAGAAAGGCTGAAATATTAGATCATTGGTAGAACAATGAAAACCTCACAAAGATTAAAAATGCAGTAACATTGTTTGTAACTGCAAGCTGAAAACCTGTTTGGGCCAGAATTTCTTTGGAATTGTGCTACTGAATGTGCCTATAGTTAGGAGATAAAAAAAGAGGTGCTAAAGCTGCTGGGAGATGTGATCACCACATTGCGGGACTGGTTGCAGCCTGCAGGAACCTGAAAAGGAACTGGGGAGTGCAGGAGTTTGGAGGCATTGCTATGACAACACAGCAAACCACCCCGAAGAGAACAGAAAATATGCGCAGCCATGCCAAGATCATAAGCAGAGAAATGTATATTCCCAGAGGAGGCAAATGAAACAGTGCCTTGGAACACAAAGCGATGCCCTTAGCGTGATTTCTGCTTTATCTGTAGCGTGCTTTCTGCTTTATCCATGGCACCTCTTTGTGGGAGGGGAGGAACTTTTCTTAAAACACTACTTTGTGCAGCTCTTGTGCTTTGGGAGGTAGCAGGAGGATCTATATTCACAGGCTTCAATTTTAGTTCGCTCAGGGCTGTTTGGAGCAAGTTATCCATAAGGAGGTCTCCGTGCTTTTCTTCCAGCTAAAACCTACTGAACTTGCAAACAAGTTTAAGACTAGCTTTCTTACATTTCCCCTCCTAATAAGCTTGATCTCATTCACCAGACAAAGCCTCTCCACTCCCATTCCAAACCTGGATGCTCCACGGAGGGTTAAACCTAGGAATTCCTGCAGCATTCTGCAAGCAAAGGTTTCCATGCTCTTCTGCAGCTGCAGCTCAGTCATTAAGGGGATCAGCCCAGGCCGTTGTCTGGACCGTGCCTAGCAGAAAGCTCCCCAGTGACACTGATGCTTGATGACAGTCAAGCCTTGAAGTCAGAGCCAGCAGAGATGTTGACATAAAGGCCGCAATTTGAGTGCTGGGGCAGGAGGGGGAAAATCCTCCAGGTCCTGAAGTGGAGGATTACATGGGTAGGCTGGGGTGAGATAGGCCTTGCTGCACATGGGGGTGGGCAGCTCTGCACCAAGAGGTCCCAGGGACGCTCGCCTTGTGGGCGGAATTACGCAGGTCCTGCAGGATCAGCCTGTACCTGGGCAGTCTCCCTTCTAGGAGGGAGGACAGGGAGTAGATTTTCTCCTTTTGGCAGCGTTTTGCCGTTAGATCCGCTCCAGCTCTTCTGCAGCCTTGCTGTTTTGTTTTACCAACAGATTTACACAGCACTGCGAGGAGGTAGCGATGTTGGAGCTGCATCATTTTGCCTGTGATAACGTCACGTAGATGCAGTTACACCAGCAAAAAAAGCCCCTAGTCTGAGAGCCAAACGCCCCAAGGCAACAGCCGGGGTTGCTCCATGTTTCCTCAACAAGTTTCCCAGGAAGACAACTCTCAAAAGCCATTTCCAAGCCATTCTCGGAGACCAACCCCAGGCTTTGTATGGCTGGCACTTGCTCACTAGGCTCCGGGCTCCATCCAGCAGGTCCTACCTGACTTGCCTCTGCAGCCCATGGGGTATCACCCTCTAATAAACATCCCCATCTCCATCACCCCAACGCAACCCCAGTGAGAAGGAGCCCTTACCTCAGCTTGGAGGCATCAAGAGCCATGTTCCTCTGAAGACAGGGCTCCTCAGCATCAGCATGAGGCTGGAGGTCAGCTCTGCATCAGGGAGCTCCCAAATCAGCTGGATTAATTGAAAACCCCTTGTCAGCTCCATAAATGAACATGGTGCCCAGCAGGGATGGCAGTTTCACTGCCTCAGTAACATGGTAGCAGTGCCTGGAGAACACAATGTCTTTAAAAAAAATCATTTCACACTCATATTAACTTAATAGAAAACAGTAAATAGGCATCTCCCATAAACAGGAAGCACACAATCCCAGAGGAGCAAAAATCCCCAGAGCATGTGGTTCTCTTCCAGAGCAGCTTCTAAATGCAGGGGCATCTGGTGCCTTGGGGCTTCAGCCCTTCCCATTAACTAACAGACATTATCTCCACCTGGTGTGACTGAGAGGTGTCTCTGTGATCTCAGGAAACAGCAGCTCCTCTTTTCTTGCCCCTCTTTTAATTTAAATCACATCAGGCCCCACCCAACCAAATTGCCACTGTAAGGAGCCTTAAGAAGGTACCTAATTAGCACAAGGAGATTGCAAGAGACAGCTAAGCAATTAGGCAAACAAGCAGCAAGTTTTCCCTACTAGGACACCCATGTGAAGGTGCTGGTCATTTCCTGTGACAAACACCGGGTCTAAATGTTTGAAGGGATTTGGCTCCTAACATTTTGCTGAAGATCTCTATCTTCAGACGCCTGAGCTTTGAAGCAGCAACTAGGATCACCAAAACAACGAGATAGAAAACCAATAAATAGCAAATAAAAGAGACAGAATAAACAATGAAATGGCAAATTTAAGAGATGGAAAAGCCTGTGCTCTGGTTTAGTGTGGCCTGGCCCTGACATAGCCCCACGGTGGGGGGGAAAGGGAAGGCTGCAAGATGGAAACGAAGCAACGTAGATGGTCGGTGACGTGCGATTGAACCCTCAGGTTTGACTCGCTCCCTGCTGAAACTTCCCCCTTCCAAATTTTCTCATGAATTGCTCTCCCAACAAGTGTAAAAGGAAATGATTAATTTACCCCTCCCATGCAAGCTGATTGCCGAGACTTCCCTATGTGCCGGGGCTGAGTAATGAATGAGTTCCTGCCATTATAGCCCGGCACGGCTATAATGGACCACCGCGCCGTGCAGGGGGGCAACCGTGCTCAAAACAGGGAGGAAAAACCCCCGGGTGCTTCACACGGCATCGCCTGCACATCCCTCAGCCCCCACACTGAGCCCTTGCCTCTTTTCCCGCTGTTTTCCAAGTGGAAGTTAGGGAATGTCACTGTCATTCTCCACAGCCTAACACAAACCTCAGCCTTGGTGCATAGGCCAGCACTCCCCTTCCCCCAGAGGAAAAGGGTTTCTCTGTTAAACTTTCACAACTAAACCTGAAACCCAGTGGTGTTTGGTTTGGGTTTCGTTACAAACTGAGAACGCGGGCCAAGTTTGTGAAAAAAAAAAAAAAGGGCAAGGTTTCAAGCAAATCAAGACCCATTTATGGTTTTGAGTGGAAACCATACCCAGCTCACCACTTTCACAAGGGTTTGGCCTGAAAGCCGGCACAGCTGGCTTTTGTTTCGAGGTTCAGGTTAAGCCAGGAGCCAAATCCAGCACGTCTGCCCCAGATCCGAGGCCACGGGATCCCTGCAGGAAGGAAGGAAGGATTCAGAGTCGTGGATGCCCACGAGACCCCGTGGTTGCACAGCAGCACCAACGTGCTGGGGTAAAGCAAGAGAGATTTCCAGGCAAAACACCCACCTTGTATAATCCAAGTTCTGTCCCATAATTATCCATGCACGGGATTTCTTCCCCTTTAATGTTTTTGTTTGTTTTGCTTTTAATCTCTTTGCTCTTTGGCACGGTTGACTTTTTATCAGATCGTAGAGAAAAAAGTCCGGCCGTCCTGTATGAAAGGCCTGAAGAGGCTGCAAAAATGTCGAGTTCTGTTGCGGCCCTGCCTGATAGCAACGCACCACTTTTAGCGAGAGATAAGGCCCGAGCCTTGCCAT
Organism: Nothoprocta pentlandii; assembly: GCA_013398315.1. Lineage (NCBI taxonomy): Eukaryota > Metazoa > Chordata > Aves > Tinamiformes > Tinamidae > Nothoprocta > Nothoprocta pentlandii. The sequence goes on from VZSG01000686.1 coordinate 285,410, forward strand.
GTGCATTCACTGCATTATCTCGGGCCTTTCTCCCCCCTGCCCAGCACAGACACCTGTGTGCGTTTTAGGCCTGCTCACTGCTTTGGAAATATTAAACAGAAATGTTTAATTGAAGGAAAATCGTGATTCTGTAAAGAAAAAAAAAAAAAAAAGGATGGCAACTGTGCCATTGCTAGGCAAGAGGCAGTGTTCTGCAAAGGCAGAAGGAAAGCTGAAGAACGTAGGAGAAATGGATCGCCGAGATGGTTGTTTCATGAGCCTGTGCCTGGCTTCTGATTATTTTCCATCGTGAAATGCAATGTCCTGAGGGCCCCTGCTAGCCCTCCTCTCTGCAAGCCCTATGCAGTACCTTGTCGATGCGTTCCCGTAGCCTTGGCTTTGATCCTCGACCTCCAGCATTAGTGCTCTTCGGAGCCGTGCACGTGTGTGTAACGGGACCTCCCTTCCACGGGACACGCCGCTGGGGACACAAAGCACATCCTTAAGTCCCTGCGGGACGGGCAGACTCTTCACAAAAGAAACAGAAACAGATCCTTTTTTTGCACATCTACAGCCCGCCCATCCTAGTGCTGTGCATGGCAGTAGCAAATAGCCCAGCACATCCTTTGCCGGACAGTATGGGCTGCTATGCCCTTATCCAGCATTCCCAACTTCACAAGGCTGTGTGATCTTTTCAGGCACAAATCACCAAGGTGACTAAGGTTAGCGATGAATTTAAGATATTAATTTAATTTAAATTAATAATTAATTTTATTAATTTATGAATTTAAGGTTAGCGATGATTATTAAGATGGAGATCCTAATAATGGTTGCCCAAGACGCCACCATTCAACTTGCACACAGACCAAGATAAGCCTGAGCAGCCCAAATTCCTCCCAAATATAATCCCAACGGAGGGAAGGGTCTTCCAGCAGGCCTAATTCTTGGCATAACCTTGTTAAATGCAGCTTCCCATTTACATTTTAAGTATCCTCCTTGGAAGCTAAGTGCATCAGGCAGCCGTGTGGCCTGCGAAGGTGGGAAAAAAATAGGAAGAGAGAAGTATTCCAGCTGATGCACAGCTGGGTAAGTTTTCTCGTTCTTATTATTTGATGCCCTTCGGGATAGAAGGGAAGTCGGCGCTCCCGCCGTTGGGCCCCCGGCCGCTTATCAGGAGGGAGCACCCGGCGCCGGGAGCTCCAGGCTCCAGCTCATCCGCCTCCCTCCTCTTGCTCCTGCAGGAGAAAGTCGCTCAGCGGAAGCCCAAGGAGGCCGAAACAACAAAAACGTCGAGGGAAAAGAAAGGAGAAACCCAAAACATGCATTTTTGCAGCTTGCCAAGTGAGGGAAATGCGGCAAACGCTTCCAACTGCACCCAAAATATAGGGGGAAAGACATTTGTATCTGCTTTTTTTTCTCTCTCTAAAATAAATGGTTTCTTGGGAAAATGCCGCAGCGTTTTATTGCAAGGCCTCCTAAGTGCAACCTCTGCTTTGCCATTTTGAAGTGGCACTTTGCACGCAGACCCGAATCCAAAGCAGGTGTGACGAGCAAGAGGGGCAACTAACCCCAGAACAGCACAGCACAAGAAAACACCATTCAGCCGACCCAAAATAACACATTCGGCTTCTTCCCGTTTCTTTCATTTTCAAAGAAAAGAAAAATGGACGTTTGTCTCTCACTTTGACCCAAACCAGCTCTTTTGCTGTTTTGCAGCTCAGCAAACGTGATTTCCCGGGGCTTTCTGGAGGAATCTGCTCTGCTTGATGGTGCCCTGCTTGGGTAATGCGTGGGGTGCAATAAAACCCAGCTCTGTGCTCCTTCGGGGCAAACCCAAACCCCAGGAGCCTCCTTTTTACTCCGCTTCCCCCTTAAAGATCATCACCATCATCCAGGCTCCCTGACTCACAAATTAGTGAGTGCAGCAGCACCAAGCCCTTTTCCTCACCGATGCTCTTCAGGTGCCCTTCTCCAAGCAGTCCTATCTGCGGAGGGAAGATCTACCTGCAGAGGGGCTAGAGCTGATCCTGCCTTGCTGTGTACCGGAGAAAATTCCCCGTTTTGTCTCCCCATGGGTTTCCAAGCAAGATAGATGTCCGTCCTTCTTTGCAGAATACAAAGACTTAACTTGGCTTGCCTGAGAGAGGCCAAAATCCGGAGTGCCGTCTCGCCGGCCTTTGATCAGCCCTCAAGTCTTCCAGGGCAGCTTTCCCATGTATTACGTTCTTAGAATCAGAAATGTCAAAGGGAAGATCTAAATCTCTTCAGAGCTGAGCAGGAGCCCGTTTTATAAGGAGCTTTTCATTGTCACACTTATCCACCGCACTTCATGGGGTGATAAATTAGCTAGTGGCAGCGTGACGATGACTTTGGTACAAGGAGCAATATACTGGGAATATACAGGGAATATAATATAGTGGGAATGCATCCTGTCCATGCGCATGGAGTAACGCTGTCGCTACATGGCCTGTGTAGGAGAAAGCAAAAAAAGGATGAGCTTGGACTCTGTGATAGGTCTGACAGTGACAAACCAGATGACATTAAAGCCATCAGCCCCCAAACTGCTTCTTCATAAGCTCTGTATTTAAAGAAAAAAAAAGAAGTGGTAAAATGCTTAAGATGACGGATGACACTGCGGAGTTGGGGATGTCTAGAGGTAGGTGTTGGGAGATGATTTTGTTATCCCAGCAATGCAGAGCAACCAAGAAGCCTTCTGAAGCAAAGCCCGTAACTTTGCAGAGGTTCGGGCACACGTTTAACGCCTGTGCCCCTGAAGATGCACGTGATCCTAGCACGGGAACGGTGTCAGCGGGAGCTCTCCGAGGTGGGAATCCGCGGGCAGCAGTTTGCCGTGCGCCACGGAAGCTCCGTTCTGGATATTTAACAGGAAGCATCTTTTGTGGATGGAAGCAGGCCGTTCCCGTCGAGCTCTGCAGCTGCTCTCAGGCCAGCCAGCCCTCCAGCCATGCCCTGGGAAGCTGCTGGCAAGCAGTTATCACAGGCTACAAGTACGTGCAGGACAGTAAAGTTCTCTCCCAAACACAGCTTTCAGTATGTCCATTTAGGTGTCAATGCGGAGGTTTTTAGACACAAGGAGAAATGAAGAACAGAATCAAAGGCAAATGTTGAGCAGCCTCCAATCCAGGTTTCCTTCGGGATCACGGAGACGCAGCCCACAAATCAAGCACTTCTCACTTACTGAAGAAGCCTCCTTTCCAGAATGCCTTTCGCTTGCTATTTTCCAGCAAATTCGAAATAATTCTCCCCTACCGCCATAAACCTCAGTTCACCCCACACTGCTCCCCATCTGTAATTTTAGCAAGGAGATAGGAAGTGCAGAAGCAACACAAATCCCTGCAGCAGCCACTTCTGCACACCCAGCCTCCCAGCTAGGTTTAACTTTCAGCTTTTAAAGCCAGGACAGTACTAACTGGCCCTGGTTTTTGCTCCGAGCCTAGGAAGGCTCCTCCGTGGGTTAAAGGAGTTTTGTGGTGGGTCTGAGGGAGGAACATTGCTCCTTTTTGCTCCTTCCTGCTGCTGGAAGTGTATGTTAATAACCCAGCTCGACGCAGAGCCATCCGTCTTCATTCTCTGGGAGACGGAGCTGGAAAACACACCGGAGTTTACGTACAGTCCCAAAAGATGTGATGACTAATTACTTCTCTCTTCAGAAGTGGGCAGGGATGCATAATATGTTCGTGATTACCAGGACATAAAAGGCGCAAGCGATGGTTTTCCATGGGAATTCTCGGGAACAGTGAGGCAAGCGTCTCGGCGGATGGCTGCCTAGCCTATTGCTCGCTGCAGTTCATTAAGTTTTCCTCCTGCTTCCTTGTTACGTGCTGTGACTTACCCCTTGCCGAGCTGTCCTCGTTAACCACAAATGAGTCGTTTAGCTTTAGCTCTCACCTCCGAGTCCTCCCAGTGTGCTCCTAAGCTGGGCCATCCGCATGGGCTAGACTTGCCGAGATGGAGTTTTTGTAAGGATGTCAACACAAGGGAAAATATAAACTTATATAAAATATAATATCAGCTTGGAGAGCTGTTGGTGGACTGTTACCCTTTGGAAAGAGAAAGTCTTTTCTGCCCATATCTGTGTGCTGGTTTCTGCCACGGCCAGGCTGGGCCAGGTAAATGTGCTGTTTTAACTCCTCAGCCGCTTAACTGGGACCCTGCAGTCAACGCGAGACGCTGGGTGAGAAACACGGGTCAGCCCAAGAGAAGGGGTTCTGCCAAGTGCCCCACAGAGCAGTTTACCTTGGCACACACTCGGGCTCCCCAGAGAGCCCTGGGCTAAAGGGGGTCTCCGTGTTCAGAAGGGAGCAGCTCTCAGGAGCGTTTATAAAGCTAAGCTTGAGTACAGCAACACGACTAGGTTGCTGCAAGGCCCTGTAAAGGCTGGGCCTAATTCAGCTGCTTCCTAAGAAAGGGAGGAAAAGGCCCATGTTTTTCCCATTTTTAGGGCTACCTGAAGTAGCCTCTTCTCAGACCTCGAAGTGGCCACGAGCAGAGATCAGAGAGCCCGAAACGCATCCTACCTTCCGGCCAAGAAGCTCGGACTTTTCCCAAGTCTGCTTATGTCAGATCCAGGGGTTCCTGGTGCATCTGTTCCAACGTTTGGGTGCAAACGCTCCTCCCAAGCAGCTTCTCCTCCTAAGCATTCCTCTGAAAAAAGAAAAAGACAGGAAACGAGTTAGAAAGCAGACGAGCAGCTGCTGCTTGGCCGGTGCTCACGGGGCGCCCGACTCTAGGGCACGTCCAGAAAAGCTGCTCTGCGCGGCCAGGTCGGCGGCTCTGGGGAGCAGAGCGCCCGCAAAGGCCCCTGTCATGCGCCTGCGAGATTACGCTCTGGGTTTCTTATCTCCTCTCTGTATCAAAAGGAAGTTGAGCACACAAAGGAAACACCAAACCATGGTGTCAGGAGGGCTGTAAATCACTTTCTGTTGAGTGGCAAGGGGACATCAGAGAGCCCAAGAGGGAAGCGAGGCTTTTGAGAACCCCCCGTTTCCTTGCAACCAGTGAGGTTCAAGGAACCCGGCTTTTGTTTGGGGCGAAGGTGGACGGGAACGCGCGTCACCAACGCAGCAGCTAACGAAACCAGATTCCTCCCGCACGGCGCTCCTCGGATCGCTCCAGTTCCTCCTTCCCGGCTGCTGACAGCAATACTGGTGACAATCCTCCAATCCACACATCGAAACCCCTGTCCTGCAGAGAACCGCTCTGCGTTTCCAAGCTCCACAACCTATGGAAACGGGTCAAGGCCGAGAGCTTTCAGACCGGCTGCCAATGGTCCAGGTCATTCTGCAGCCCTGAATCCCCGAGCCGTTCTAACGGGAAAAACACGGACATTATCCCTGCTTTCAACGCACGGCTGCTGCTCCCATCAGGATCACGTCGGGAAGGCGATTGCGGGAGTGATTCAGGATTCCAGTCCCTGCTCACAGGCACCGAGTGACTCAGTGGGACAGTCATTTAATCCCGCACACTCAACGCGGTCCCAGGATCCGTGCCTAGCTTCCTAAGCTGAGAGCATGGAAGGGTTCAGCTCAAGAAGAGCTCCTTTAGAGGCCAGCGCACGCGAAGGTAACGGCCGCACGGGAGGCCTGCGATAAACGCCCTGCTCCACTTCGCCCCTTCGGATTCCACTGCTTTTCGCCCAAAATGAGCCAAAGCTCTAACCGCGCTTGGCCAAGGCCGCTTTGAGCCCCAAACTGATAAAACAGAGTTTTCCTCCCAAAGAAACGCGTGCGAATCATCAGCATGCGGCGCAGCTGCCTGAAGCGCCGCCGCCGGCTCATTAACTCTAGGTGCCGTGATGCTGGCGTCGTGCGGAGAACGCCGCTCCCCGCGCCGGCAGCAGCTCTGCGCAAACCCCGGGATGCACGAGCAGCCACGGCACCTCGCAGAGCCGGCTCATTCAGAAAAGTCGCGCCTTTCTGAAGCGCTGCTCGCGAGAAGCCCTGCGCTCGCGGCACGGCTGGAAAAATAGCGCTCGGTATTCAGCAGCACGGGAGGCACGTGCACGATAGTGGCAAGGTTGCACGGGGACGCACACGATTCCAAGGAGAAGTGTCTTAGCACCTTCCAAATTAACGTGGCAGTGAAAGCGGAGATCAAATGCGAGATGTTGCAAATCCAGAGGCTCGAGAAACGAGACCTAGCAAAGCTCCCAAGCCAAGTGAAACCAGGCTGGGCCGGGCTGGACCTGGCTGAAGAACCGAACCAGCCGAGTTCTGGTGGTCCCGGACCAGCCAAGGGCAGTTGATGGTCATGGGCTGAGCCTAAGTGGGGCTGAGTGGAGCCGAAGCGGGCCCAGGACCTGAACCGGGCTGAGCTGAATGGGCTTGAAGAGCCAGGCTGGTCTGGGCCAAGTTAGGCTGGGTCAAGCCGGGCTGGGTCATGCCAAGCCTGGCCAAAGAACTGGACCGGGCCAGGCTGAGTCCAACCGATCCAGGCCAAGTCAAAGCGAGTCAAACTGGGCTGGGGCAAGCGGAGCCACCGTGGGCTGAGCAGACCCGGATCAAATGGAGCAGGGCCAAATTGAGCCCACTCAAACGGGTCCAAAGAGCCAAACTGGTCTGGGCTGAGTCAAACTGGTCTGGGCTGAGTCAAACTGGATGAACTGAGCCACAGAGCCCAGCTGTGCGGAGCGCAGCTGAACTGGGCCGAGCGGAGCCACATCAGATGTAGTAGGGGCGAATGGGCTGGAGCCCAACGGGTCCGAACCGGTCTGCAAGGCGTCAAACTGGCACGGGCTGCGCGGAACCGGTCCAGACCGAGTCAGGCTGGCCGGGCTAAGCCGAACCGTGCCAAAGAACCGATGCGGGCAGGGCTGAACCGGGCTGAGAGGTTGCCCCATTTTGGGCCGAACCATGCCAAAGAACCGAAGCAGGCAGGGCTGAACCGGGCCAAGAAGCCAACGTGGGCTGGGCAGAACTGTGCCAAATAACCCATCCGGGCTGTGCTGAATTGGGCCGGGCTGAGGGGTCACCCTGGGCTGTGCCGAACTGTGCCGAAGAACTGATCCAGGCTGGGCCGAACCGGGCCAAAGAACCGATCCGGGCTGTGCGGTACCGGGCCGAGGGACTGGCTCAGACTGTGCGGAACTGGGCCGAGAGGCCGCCCCAGCGAGGGCCAAACCGGGTCAAAGAACTGATCCGGGCTGTGCGGAACCGGGCCGAGGGGCTGCCCTGGGCTGTGCGGAACTGGGCCGAGCGGCCGGCTCGGGCTGTGCGGAACCGGGCCGCGTGGCCGCCCCAGTGTGGGCCGAACCG
>VZSG01000686.1:293983-362985 GCA_013398315.1 Nothoprocta pentlandii
CGTGACGCCGCATTCATAAATCCGGTCAGCGGCGGCGCCCCATTCACCGCCCCCCCCCGCGCGGGCCCGCGCGCGCCCGTGGGCGCTCTGCAGCCCGTGGGCGCTCTGCAGCCTATGGGCGCTCTGCAGCCCGTGGGCGCTCTGCAGCCCGTGGGCACAACGTAGCCTATGGGCACAACGTAGCCTATGGGTGCAGCGCGTCCTGTGGGTGCAACGTAGCCTATGGGTGCAGCGCGTCCTGTGGGTGCAACGTAGCCTATAGGTGCTGCACAATCTATGGGTGCAATGCGTCCTGTGGACACTGTGCAGCCTGTGGGCGCTCTGCGTCCTGTGGGCGCAGTGCGTCCTGTGGACACTGTGCAGCCTGTGGGCGCTGCACAGTCTATGGGCGCTCTGCGTCCTGTGGGTGCAATGCATCCTATGGATACTGTGCAGCCTATAGGCGCTGCACAATCTATGGGTGCAGTGCATCCTGTGAGCGCTGTGTCCTATGGGTGCACTGTGCCCTATGGGTGCTCAGTCTATGGGTGCTGCACCATCTATGGGCACTGTGCATCCTATAGGTGCTGTGCAGTCTATGGGTGCAGTGCATCCTATGGGTGCAGCACAGCTTCTGGGCACCGTGTATCCAATGGGTGCTGTGCATCCTATAGGTGCCACACAGTCTATGGGTGCTGCGTGTCCTGTGAGCGCTGTGCATCCTGTGGGTGCAGTGCATTCCATGTGTACAGCGCATCCTATGGGCACTGCATGTTCTATGGGTGCTTCCCAGTGTATGGACGCTGTGCATCCTGTGGGTTCTGTGTGTCCTGTGGGTGCTGCACATCCTATGGGTGCTGTGCAGCTTATGGGTGCTACGTGTCCTGTGGGCGCTGCATGTCCTGGATGCTGCATATCCCATGTGTGCTGTGCATCCTATGGGTGCTGTGTGTCCCATGGGTGCTGGTGTCCAGTGGCCCCGTCCTGGGTGCAGCACTGGTGCGCAGTTGCCACGGGTGGCAGCAGGCGGATGTTCCCGCCTGGATAACCCCTCGCAGTACTTTTCCCCCACGAGGATGTTAAAGAAAAGCGTTATTCCAGGTTTACAGGAATAGCTCAAAAAGCGGCAGGCACCAGAACGTCCTTCCTGGCCATCTCCTGGATTTGACAGTCGGAAAAGTGACTCACCACCCAGCACCCTGGCTTAATGCCACATACTGTGGGACACACCGGGCTTTAAAATGACTTTTCCAGGGCTGGTAAAGCAGCCCCCAAACTGTGCAGCTGGTTCAGAGGCCTCGCCGGTGGCCAGCGCGGTGCTGTGCGTGAGCAACGTCAGGCTGCTTGTCACACGTTGTGCGTGGAAACGCTAGCGGAAGGGAAACGGCTTCTGACTGCAGCTCCTGCTTTAGGAGGAGTTGTATTTTTGGCACTTCTTAATGAGCAGACTATAAATGCGGGTTTATATGGAGCTTCTGAAACTGTAGCTCGTCTGAAGTCAGCGCGGTTCTTCCAGGAGAAAAACCAACAGCAGGATGGGTTTGTTTCTGTTGCCGTGTGCCATGGTGGGGTCGGCCGGGAAGCGCGCGAGCCAGTTTCCAATAAACCCCGCGGTCCCGTTTCCCTTCGGCGAGGAAAGGAGGGCACCCGCGCGGCGCGGGGGTCCCGCGGGGTGTCCCGTGGGGATCCGAGGGTCTGCAGGGTGCCGCTGGAGCCGGGGGGCTCCGGGGAGGCCGGGGCGGCTGCTGGGCCGTGCTCTGAGCCGGTGCCGCTGCCTTTGGGCGCTGATGCTCCGTCGAGCCCGGCATGGGTGCCGAGCCCCAGGGTGGTCCTGATCCGGGCCCTGCAGCCCGCGGTTTCCTCCCGCTCCACGCTGACGGATAGCCCTGCCGAAGCCAGTGACTCATCCCTTGTTTTTCACTTCGGCGGTGGGTGAAGCGATTTCTCTCTTCTTTTTTTTTTTCAATCTATATGGTGCTCAAGGCAATAAGGACGGGCTCTCCCGATAAGTTTGCTCGAGCTGTCAGAACAGTGGTGCTATTTGCCCTACATATCTGGCTCCAATTTGCATAGCTATTCCCGCTTCCCTGAGCGCGGGGAGCAAATGTTAGCAGCTGCCTTGCAAAGAAAGGGCCGCTGTCAGGGCGCGCTCTCAAATACCCTCCTTTGGGTGAATTCAAGGTGTGGGGGGAGATTCTTGCTCTTTTGGGGGCATTTGTGCTCTCCACCAGTGCTGCAGCGTTTGGAACGCGTAAAACCACGCAGGCAGAACAGGGTGCTGGGAACAGCTTGGATCCTCCAGACTGCACCATCCAGGATCGATACTTGGAGGTCAGCCTGTCATTGCGGAGTGCGCGCCGCTTCCCGCCGCTCCGGCCCGGATCCCTTGCCATGCTGCCGGCGGTGCCGGGACCTCGATCCGCGGGGGAGCCGGCATCGGAGCGCCTGGCGCGGCCGGCGATTCCGCGGGCTTCCAAGAAAGCCACAGGAAGTAATTAGCTGGAAAAGGTCAGCGGACGAGGAAGTGTGGGAGCCCGGCGCCGCGGGCATCGCGGGGCGCTGGCTGCGGTGTCTCCCGCAGCCCGTGCCCGGCTGCTCCTTCCCGGGGTGTCTCTGTGTGTTTGGATGGGGCCGGGGGCCGTGCGCGTGCACAGCGAGCGCCGCGCCGAGCGGCACGTGCGCCGCGTTGCCGTGCCGCCTTGCAAAGCGCGCCCTCGCTCCGGGTGCTGCATTTTTTCCATTCCAGCCCAAGGGAATTCAGCCGGACTCGTGCTAGTTTGTCCTCTCGCTGCTCCCCAAATCCCACTTCCTTCCCGCGCTGGAAAGGGACCAGCGGGCGCTCGCTGTGCCCGTGCAGCGGCCTCGCAGCCTGCGCCTCGTGCTGGAAAGAGAGCTCGTTTCTCCCCATTCCCATTTTCAAGGGGGCTCTGCCCCTGTTTCTTCGGTAGCTCTAATAAGTGGCTCGTTCAGCTAAATTGCTGTGGCCCCTTTCGGCTGGGGGGGGACATGGGTCATGCTGTGTGTGAGGACATCATTGCGCATAAAATAGGACAGGAAGCGAAGGGTTGCCAAAATATAACTGTTTATTTCTTGGCCCGAAAACACGGCTGTTTAAAATATTACATGTAAGTAGCTGCTTGCTTCGGTTCCTTGGAGAGCCTGCTGCTCATGAGGGAACGGCTGTATCGGATGACAAAAATAAAGAGACAAAAATAAAAACCTACCCGTTTCCTCCTCCTGCGTTGGGAGCCGCTGGGGAAGGAGCCGCAGAGAGGAGCGCGGAGCCGGCGTTCGGAGAGCGCTCGGCCTCCCCGGAGCAGGGATTTGGGGAAGGGGATCACACAGGAGCGGAGAACACAGAGGTTCCCCTGCCCATAAAGGCTGTGAGCAGCCAGACGCCTTCCTGGTGCAGGCTCGGGGTGCTGCCCGGTGTTTTGGGTGCATCTTTATAAATATATATATATATATGAAGGCACTGGCTGGCAGGAGCGCTGTGGAGCGAGGAGGACACTGCCATGAGCTTCACGGCACAGTTAAAGCGTGGCCCTGGGTGCGGGATTTGGGCTTGGGAGCTGTGTTGAACGGGAAGGAGATGGAGAGAGGTGGAAAAGGAAAGAGCGCCGGTTGAGCCTCTCGAGAGGGCAGGACCGCTGCCCTTGGCCCCTGCAGGCCGATTTGCCTGCGCTTCGCTCTCAGGCCGGCTCTTGGGAGCGGGTTTGGGGCCGGAGGGGCGTTGTGCGGGCAGAGCCCCCCTTTCTGAAGGTGACAGGTTGTCCCCAGGCCATGGGCCGCCTCCGTCCTGGGCCTCCGCCGCGCGGCTCGCTGCCTCTGCGCTGCTTCGGGGTGCCTCCACGCTCCTTTCCTGCTGTGTTTTGTGCTCGTTTTCTCTGTTTCCCTTCCCATTTGGGGTCTCTCGTTTCCCCTGCACGCTTCCCTGTGCCCTGCTTGCGGCGTTTTCCAGGAGTCAGCCAGCTGCAGGATTCAGCCTCCGGCACAGCTCCTTTTCCCGAGGCCACGGCAAACAGTGGGCGAAAGGAACCGCCGGCCGCCTCGCGCAGCAGAAGCCTCCACCTCAGAAGTAAACGGTGTTTTATCAAAAACAGCTACTACAGAGCACGCTTTCAAAGCTGTGAAGGAGCTCGTGCCAATAGCAGGCAGGTTCTACCTGTTGCATTAGGTCAAAGTGGAATTAAACCCCGATTGCTTTTTTCTTTACTCTGATTTGCTGCTTCTTTGGCTTTTTGATTAACCTTCTCCTTTGACTTTCCTTCCTTGCAACTTACCCCTCAAGAGCTGTGTTTTATCTCTGGAAACACTGAGATTTTTGACTCGTGTCAGGCACAGGAGCCATCCAGGTAGCCCCGTAACTCTTTTGTATGGGCTAACATCGGTGGGAATTGATGCACCGTGGCTTGCTGCGCGCTCGGGACGAGGCAGCTCCCGCCTCCGAGCCCTGCGCCGCCGTCCTCCGCTCGGAGTCTCTCGGCCATTTATCCTTTTGCACCCATTTATTTATTAACACGCCCTTGGTTTACTTATTAGCACCTTATTAATTGGTGGGAAGCAGTTTCGGGGGAAGGTATGAGGTGAAAGGAAGCCAGCCCATAACCTCCTTCTTGCTTATGCCCATTTAGTTTTAGGGTTGCTTTTTTACAGAGAGCAAAACGTCCCCCTAAAAATAATCTCCTTGCACTTAACAGCATGCAGCAGCGCGCGCTCGTGTTGGCGAGAGCCAGGAACTGGCTTCGCCCGGGCTCGCTACGCCGGCCTCCACGGACGTGCCTCAACACTCCTGCCTGTTCCTAAGCCTTGCCAAGGCACCTGGCTGCGGTGCGGTTGGGCGAGCGGAAAGCCGTGCCCCCGAGCGCGGCTGCGGGTGCGGAGCCGGCGCGGCACGGACGGGCAGCGCTTGGCGAACGCTCTGCTGCTGCTGCGGGAAGAGCCGAGCCGGGAGGCCGGCACCAGGATGCCCTTTGGGGAGCAGAGGGTCCTCTCCTTGCATCCTCCAAAGGCTGAGCAAAGAGGCAGGACGCTGCTGTTCAGGCTGCAAAGCTCCGGCTTCCTTGAGGAGCAGGGAAGAGCCGTGGGGAGACAGCCGAGGAGCTGAGGAGTGAACCCGGCCGCTGCTGCAGGGCTTCTGCACGGTATTTACAAACAGTCTGGCTCTTGACAAGAGAGCTGGAAACCTTGAGCAGTCCTGTGCAGAGCGCTCGCAGGGCGTTTGCTCTGCTCTTCGCTGGTGTCCTTGCTCCGTGATACGGTCCATTCAGCACCCAGACCTCAGCCAGCTGCATCTCCCTGTCTTTTGCTCTCACCGTGAAGCCGGGGCCCGAGGAGGGGAGACGAGGACCCTTATTTCTTTATGTGCCCTCACTGGATATCTGTGGTTTGGTGGTCTAAAGACAGAAGAGCTACTGAATTGCATCGAGTCTTTGGAAGCAGCAATTCTGCTGTTTGCATTTCTTAGATGAGTGTTGGGCAGGGAAGACTCAGTAGCTGAACTGGAGAAAAACTTCATACAGGACCTTTTTGCTGTATTTCAAAAGAAAAGGCTAAAGTGTGACTAATGCGGGTTCTTAAAAACTTGTGTAAGTATTTCTTTTTCCTGGGGGGGCAAATGTGTTTGAAAGGTGCAATTACAAAATGAGAAGGCAGTGTGTGTTATATGGGCAAGGAGAGCTTGCGAGTTTTTGCAATAAAAACACCTAACACTTTGCATTTTATACACTTTAGTGGCTTGCATCTCGCTCCTGCTGAACCGTGGGGCTTGTGGTGAAGCATCCCCAGCCTGTGTATTTGTGAGGCATGGAGTACAAACCTTGCAGCCCTGCTGGAGGGAGCTGGGTGCGTGCGCCGGGAGGGCAGTCGCGCCAAGGCAATCAGGAAGTTCTAGAAATACCCTTTATAAACACAGCATCCTACAGGAAGAATGTTAAAGCCCAAATAAACCATTTTCCTCTCTGTATATGTATACATAAACCGTTACCGGTTTGCAAGATCTTATCCGATCCGAGATGTGCCTTTTTACAGTAGTTCCGAACACAAATCATTCAGTAAATATCAACAGTTTGCTCGGAGCCGTTCTCAAGGCTGGCCGTGCTCCTACCAGTTCTTAAACGATCTACATCTCCCTCACCCGCAACCAGGAGTCGCAAAACCCGCAGAGTCAGCGCGCTTGCTCTTCTCGATAAGTTGCCATTTTTGGTGAAAAGGCCTTAAATTGGCCTGCCACGGAGCGAGCGAGCCAGGCGAAGGAGAGAGGTCATTTGATTGAATTTCCCGCGCCGCGTTACCAGTCTCGCCCCAGTGAAGGGAAGCAGGAAAAGGCCCAGCTGAAGTAGCTGGTCTCGTGCCCTGGGTTCCACGCACACCTTTGGCTGCGTTGGCCTCTCCGTGCTGTTGTGCCCAGGACAGCAGAAGCTCTAGGTGTTGGTATAACGGGCCAATAGTCATCTTACACTAACAGAAATATTCCTAATAGCGTTGTTGCTGGAGGAGGGTGCTGCTCCGTGTGTTATTTTGGGGGTTTCTTGCCTCTCCTCCTTGCTGCTACTGCATCTCGGAGGACCTTTACCAGGCTATTGGGCACCTGCACCTTTATCAGGCTAGTGGGGCAGTAGCTTCCCCAGCCTTTTAGGGGGTCAAACAGAAAAACAAACACTCCCAGGTAGGAAGGGATGGGGAGAAAAGGGTGTCTGCGTGTGCCTTCCCACTCCCAGTTTAAACAGAAAATACATCAGCGTTGGGCGTCAGTGCAGCACTGCCCTGCGCTTGCAGGAGCTGGAACGAGCGGCTTTCTCGCTGGGTGCAAAGCGAAAGGGAAGCAGGAGAGCGGTGCAGGACAGAGCCCTGGCTGCCCTGGCGTGGGCCTGGAGCAATGAAATGCACTGCGAGTTCTGCAGCGGCGCAGGGGACGCGCTGCCGAGTCCCGCTGCGGACCCGGAGAGCAAAGCTCCCTTCTCCTGTGGGCGCCTGAAGCGTTTGTACGTGGGTCTGGGCTCAGATGGTGGCACTTGGTTGTGTTGTTGCAATTTGAGGATTCAGTGAAACACAAGTTCCATGCAAATTTCATAGTAAGAAAAACTAGCCAAGTGTAATACTAGAATATTTCCCTCTCCAGCTTCCTTTCTGCTCCTGAGAAAGGGGGAATAATGCTTCACAAAGCCATTTACAAGAGTGTGGTTTTGCATGGTCTGGTGCCGCTCTGAAAATAATGGACTTCTAGTGAGATAACCAAATCTAGTCCTCCCAGATGGGTGCTTTAAGGAGGGATCTGTCACTCTCCTCCTGCCGTGTCTCGATGCAGCCAGTGTAGGTGGGATCAGAACCGAGAGGCTCCTTGTCAGACCTTGGCCATGTGAGCACCCACCTCGTGCCCATCGCCGTCCCGGGATCTGCTCATCCCGTGGATCAAGCAGTTGGGTGCTCTGCTTGCTGAGAGAAGGCGACAGCCTGCAACCTAAACACCTAAAGCCCAAACACTTGCAACTCAACACAGCCTGTCCACAGAATTGCTGAAAAATGGTTAAAAAAATAGTGACTCCTGAGGGTGGCTGCTCCTCTCTGGAGAGCAATTTAGCAGCTGCAGCAACTGCTTTTGCGCCGTACTCAAAAAGAGGCTACTTGCAATAGAGGTTTTTGGAGGAGATGAGAAGACTTCATCACAGTTCTTGACTTAAGAAGTCAATCAAAGATGGAAAAACAGGTTCCAAGCTGCTACTTTGCTGCTTTGGAAGGGGGTCTGGAGCTGCCGCGTCTTGGAGCAGTCACCTGCAAAGCAGCAGGAAGCAGCAGACAGCACGTGCCGTGTGTTTCAATGGATAGTAAAAAAAAGAAGTCATTCAGTGGATTTCCAAGGATCTGGTTTAAAACTGACATGTGTGCGCTGGAAGGAGCATGCATTTGAAAATGCATTTGGAAACCAAGGTAAATAACCACGAGCGTTGCTCTGAGTACAGTTAATTGTGCTAACTGGAGTGTGGCACGGTGCACGTGGAAAGAATCATCTCCCTGCAACGGGGGAGGAAGAAGGGAAGACAGGATGCCAGAGCAGTAACCCTGGCAATGGGACATCTCGGCATAAAACATGCTCATACCTCTCTATTTCTTTGTCAGCAAGAGGATTCTGCTGCTCCCTGAATTTTGAAGTAAAAATAGCTGCTCAGGTTGAGAAAAGGGACCTCCCTGAGAGAGCTCTCCAGCAGCAGGGCTGAGACGTACCTTGTAAAAGCACCTTGGGACGTTCTGTAACGGGAAGGAATTCCTTGCTGAACCCAGTCTTAAGTAAACAGGCACGAGGAGGTGGCTGAAGCACGAAGCCTCGCGGTGGCTGGTGAGGGAGGGAACACCGTGTAGAGCTCACCGTGCAGAACAAACAATAAAACGAACAATGCTGTGTCTTGCAGACGCTATATCTCGCTAGAAGAAAAAAGTCCAGTGCCCAAAGCGCTACTTGTGGTCGCTTGCAAGAAGTAGAGAAAATGCTAACGGGTGTATTAACAGCACAGGAAATCAGGGAATGCTGCTCTCCTCATCTCCTGGTTCCGAGGCTTTGGGTGTTGATCTTTGCATCTCCACCAAACTAGGTCTTGAGCAAACTCACTCACGGGGCGAGCTGCCTGCTGCGGTCCCCAGCGGGGCCGGGGGTTTGTGTGCGGCTCAGACACTCACTTCTGCTGCTGACTTCAAAGAAGCAGGTGCTCATTGAACACCAGACAGGACAACGTAGATTTCCTTCGTTCTCTAGGTAATTAGCTCCTACCTCATGCATTTTGAGATGCTTGAAAAGTACACGTCTCTGTCAGTGAACCTCCCCAAGTTAGTGCACTGGGAGACTTTGCTGTTTCCACATTTAGCTTCAAATTATAGACTGAAAGGCACAGAAGTTTAAAATCCTTTTCTGGAGGATGTGTAGTGTAAGTCCCAGGGAAGTCGTATGAGCAGCCTGCCTAGGAGAGCGAGTCTCCTTTGCAGATCCCTAGGCTGGTGAACTGGCAGAAAGCTAGAGTGTCTTCTTTGGAAGGCTCCAGCAGGAACCGTGTGCCTGCTGAACACCTGGTTGAGGTGCCTCTTTTGCAATACAGCTCATAAAGAGGGATTAGAAGCGTTTCTCTTGATACCAAAGGTATATATGTGAAAAACAAGAGAAAACCGAGTTTTCTGGAGCAAGAGGGGAAACGTGGCTCCCTGGAAGGTGCTGTCTCGCTCGGGGCTCTCCAGGCAGTGTGGAAGCTGCAGTGGTTTGCACTGGAGGAGTTTCTTTGCCTGACTGAATAGAAAAAGCTGAAAAAACTTGTGCACGCTCACAGCTTTGCATGCTCTGGTTGTCTGGCATTTAGCTTGTGCTCAAAGCCAGAGACTTTACATTCGGGAAGGAAATCCAGATTCTCCAAGTACAGTCTCTGTACATTGATTTTATTTTGGGACAGCTTGCATACGGGAACTTTTTGCAGGAGCATCATTCACAGTCTAAGCAAGACAGGGAATACGCTGCCCTCCGTGCAGTAATTAGCTGTGGCTCTGTCAGGGCGGCTTGTTTTGGAAGTCCAAAGGTGGTTCCTGCCTGTCTGTCCCGTGCCGGCCAGCGGGAGCAAAGCTTCGCTGTGGCTCTTCCTCCCTGCCGTGTTTGGGGTCTGCCTTGTCCCGTGGGTCTGTGCTACGTGGGGCAAGGCCTGAAATAGTTTTCTGCACGGCGGGTACCACAGACAGACCCCTTAAACCCGGGATGGATTTGGACAGTGTCACGCGTGGCGCAGGCTTCTTGACTGCGTTGTGTGGCATTGCCACGTCGGATTGGGCTGCTCATGGGTTCAGCTCAAATTCTGCGGGTACTTTTTGCCGTTTGTCTCTCTCCAGCTTCGCGGGACAGGTATAAATGAGTCAAGAAACATCACGCCGTGTCACTGGAGCGTGTGACACGGGTGCCAGCAAGGCGGGAGCGGGGCAGGATGGCTCTATGTATTTATTTCAGTGGGGTAACGCGCTGCCCGCGTTCCTGCTTTTGGCTAAAATTAACGCCCTCTCCCCACCGCGGGCTGCTCTCCCACTCCATCCATCCCACTGGGATGGGGTGCCACCATCCCAGGCATGAGAGACATGCGGCGCACGGGAGGCTGGGCCGCGCTTCAATTAACTATTAAATGCTTGAGCCTGGTACGTGTCCTAATTGTGCTGGAAGAGTATGCTCGCCTCAGGTGGAGCGCAAGCCTGCCTTGACAAGCACTGGGACACCAACCAAAAATTACTCCATATCAAAGGAAAAGCTTAAATTAACCTTACAAATCCAAACAGCGTGGATACGGCACCCTTAACAGCCCGTGGCCGTGGATTACGGCGTTGCCAGCTGTTGGCACATTAGAGCTCATAAACCTCCGCTCCGGCAAAGGGCCGCTCCCGGGAATCCCGTGAGCGCCCCGAGAGCCGTCGGGGCCGGGCCCGTTGCACAGGCTCCTGCATGAAGAAACCCGGCGGGTTTTGTGCGAGGGAGCCAAGATCCCCGGCTGCAGGGCCTGGGGAAGGGCTGCCAAAATCGTGGAGATGGTTCCTCGTCAACTGGTTGGAGCCCAGGGTGTGTCCCGGCCCTGCGGAGCCTCCGGAGGAGGCAGCTCCTTCATCTTCTGCCTCCCAACAGCTGAAGGGCAGGGGCGCGAAATCCTTTGGCAGGGGCTCGTGCGGGCCGGGACGCCGCCGGCGCGGGATCCGGGAGGAGGAGGATTGTTGGAATAGTCCCCGTGGCGGCGACAGCTGCTCGTGGCAGGCATGGCGGGGCCTGGGCCAGCCGGGCCGGGCCCGTACGCCTCCCTTGGCATGGAGGACGCCAAGGCCATGGGCCCAACGTGCCATGGAAGTCTGGATGAGCGGCTTCTGGGGCATCCCACGGCCTCTTGGGATACTCCGTTGTACTCTACTGACTGGCAGCCTTGGGAGATACCTTAAGGTGGATGTTTTCTTAGGAAGTATCGTGCAGTTTCTGCCCTTTGCAATGCTGGTGTCTCTCCCAGGCATTCTTGGCGGGAGGAGAGGTTGTTGGACGGAGGATGGCGAACGCTGTGGGTGTCATGGAAAGAAAACCACATCCTCCGACCGTCCTGGTATGGGGCCAGGCAGAAGGAGGTTTCCCAAGGCCCTATTCTGTGCCTCAGCCCCAAGGCCGAGGAGCTTCCCGTGTCCTCCGCCGGGGAAGGGGAAGGGCCGCGGACGTGACGTGCCCAGGAGCCTTCCTGTCCCTCGGAGAGCTCAAGGACAGGATGTCGGCGGAGACGCGGCCCCGCTTTCCACCCGCACCTCCTGCATGTTGGGGGCTCCTGGAGCTGCCCGGCTTCCTGCATGGGGATGTGGTTGGGAGGCCTCCTCTCCCATCCGCGGCCCCGGCGCCTTCCCCACCTCTCTTCGACACGAGGAACCATCTTGACTTGCACCACGGTGGACGTTGAGAAGCAGCAAAGTACCCCAGAAGTACCCCAGTTGAAACCAGTTACTTCAATGGACAGACAAAAAAAAAAAAAAAAAGAAAACCAACCATGCACAGTATTAAAGATTGAGGTGACAAGAGCATTTCAAAGGGGTAAATTTTAAATGAAGCTGTTTTTGAAGATAGCACTAAAATGCATTTCTGTAGTGATGGCTTCCCATAGTCTGGCCATTCTGTAAGTATGTTTGAGCTTAACTCTTACACGAGCATTAAGGATGTGTGCCCAGTATTGGCTGTAAATGGAATTACTGGCGGTTTTCTCTGCAAGAAGCCCTGGTTGGAGGTAAATAAGCTGCTTTAAGAAGTTGCTGGGTGAGGTCAAGTTGATGCAGTGTCTCCACCTCCCATCCCTCCACCCCTTTACAGGGAATAAAAAGAAAAAAAGAAAATGGGATGTGAGCAAGTGGTTGCCTTCTGGGTTGGGGGGATTTGTGGGGTTTTGGGAGGGTTTGTGGCACCGAGGATGCCCTCTGCATCTCCATGGGACGCGGTAATTCCCGGTGGCCTTCCCGTTACCTTCGTGCGGCCCAAAGCCAAGGTGCGAGCGTGCACCTCGCTCTTCTTGATGGTCTGTTTAGTGTCCAGACCCTTCATTTCTGAGAACATGAATTTTGACCTGCTGGATGAAGAGCACGGTGAAGACACCAGGCCCTTGGGTGACGTGATGACCCTAAATGGTGTGGAAAAGAGAGGAATAGGGAAGGTGGCCAGTTTGTCGTGTGGCCTCCAGGGGCCAGTGGCTCTGGGGCCTGGGCGAGGAAGCTCTGCAGCTGCTTTTGCGTAGAAAAGAGTGTGGGACCTGCAGATGGAGGCCTTTGCCCGTGTCTTGAGCTTCGCAAAAACAAATATTCACTCAAAATAACATAAAAAAAATAAACTTCCACTTCTTCCTGTTTTTATAGTTTGCCTATTTCCTCAGTGTCATGATTTCGTCTCCTGTACAGTAGATTATTAATCTACAGAGGATCAGGACCTTCGTAGTAGTATTTCCTGTACATGTTTATCTGTCTCTTTAACAAATTAGTATCTCCTTGTTCTTTTCTGAATTTTTGCAAATAGTAGGAAACTCTCCCATAGTAATACCGCTATTTTTCTGCTAGAAAAATATCTAAATGAATCATTGCCAAGGGTTAAAGTACTTTTCGTATGACTTGGTCAATGGCATCTGCAAGTAGCGCCAGATTCCAGAGGTCACTATCCTGTGCGTTGCTTTTGGCTTAGCCTTGGTTCAGCCAAACAGAATTGGCTTGTTCATAAGCACGTCTGGAAGTCTTCCATGGAAGTGTTACCTGGAATGCTTTAGGAAAAGGCTGGAGGTTCAAGAGGACCATGGTATTTCCATGGCGTTCACCAGCAGGAAGGTGCACGCCGGCAAGTGAAGGCCATCCCTAAACCCGGGTTGTTGAGTGCTCTGCAGCGTGTCCCGACGATGCCGGGGTGCCGCGGAGGCTCCCGTGCAAGCCCGAGCCTAAGGAGCCCGCGCCAATCGGGAGAAGATTCCTGAAGCGTCGGTGCAGTTGGGCGAGGGCCGTGTTGGGATGAGCAGCTGGGACAGAGGGAAGCAGAGGGTGATCCATCACACACGAGCACGGCCAACGTGCGCTCGACCATCAAGCCTCTGCTTGCCTTAGTTTGGAGGCACAACCTTCTGCCCACCCCACGGCTTAATCCTGGAAATAGCGCTGCGGACATTGGGAATAGCCTGGCCTCCCGGCTATCCCGTTCCCGCCCGCATCCCATTCCCAGCAGACGGCCCAGCCTCGCGTGATGCTCTTGGCACGCCGCGCTTCCACGGCAGCCTTGCGTCGGAGCCAAAACATCCTGTTCGCGCCCGGGCCGTGGGACTCCCATCTGTTTACACCAAGGCACCGCGGTCTTTGCGGCGCTCGCTGCCACGAGCGCAGCCTGCAAAAACCTTGTATTTTTCCCCCCCTTTTTGTTTGCTTTCCGTATTTTGCAGTCTGACGATGCTCGTCGCTTCTTTGGGGATGTCTGCTCTTAGCAGAGCGCTGAGGAATTCGGCTCTTCTGGGCCTTCCCCTGGCAGGTTGCTGTGAATTGTGGTGATTCATCCTCGCGCTGGTACCCACCGTCTTCCTACATGTGTCATTTCAGACCAGAACATGCCATTTTCAACCTCCCTCCCTACATTTTCCCCATTTCCAAGACATTAATGGGGCAGGTGCATCCTAAACAAGAAAGCCATGCGTTCATAATCGAATTGGACGATTCCACTTTAAAAACAACCACAACAAAAAGTTACTGGATTTAGCATCCAGGGATAATTCTGCAAAACGTTGAATTTTGTGTTCTGGATAAGCTGGAGTTAAAACCTCGCTTAAATCTGGGTTTCAGTCGGGGAAGAAAGGCTAGTTTGAATGGAGATAAACCCTTGTGGTTCCATTATCATGTGCTAAGCATGCAGAGGGGATGTAACGCAGCTTGAGAAGCTGAAAGATAAGTGGGAAGTTGAAAAAAGTCCTGGTAAATCGTGTTCCCTCCCTCCTGAACATCACCCCGGAGCTGTTCCTGCGGGGGCGGCGGGTGAGGATGAAAGGTGACCACTTGCTTCCCACAGCTCCCAGGCTCGAGAAGGATAAAGTTGCCTTTCGTCTGCGCTCAAGAGTGCCAAAACGGAAAAATACAATAAGCTTTAAGATAAGGGTCTCTTTTTTTTTTTGTTTTTCCTGGGGGTTAAAAGCAATCTTAAATGCAGGGTGGTGGCCTGCAGTGCAAACACTCTGGCGCTAGCTGTTGCTAGAAGCTTTCCAACCGGCTGTATTTTCCTTGTCAGCTGTGCTGGACACTGGTGCTTCTCCTGGTGCGTGCTGATAAATCCACAAAACTGCAGGATCTGGGCTGATCCTGCGGAAGGGAATATCGGCTCGCCTATAGGTAAGTATGGGCTCACCTACTGCCTTTTCACCGTCCATGAGCAGGAGTCTCCGTCGGCACCGTGCGCCGCGCGCCGCCGCAATCCGCATCGCTGCGAGGGGAGCGCAAGCGCCGGAGTGAGGAGGGGGCTGGCAGGAAGCGCCCGTGCTCCCAAGGCCATCCCGCTCCCGAGGGGATGGAAGGCGGTGGCGTAAACAGGAAAGCCGCGGCGGCGAGCGCGCGCGGGGAAGCCGAGGCAGCGCTGGGAAGCGCCGCGCGTCCCGCCAGCGCTCGGGAGGATAAAGCACCCGGGGTGGGAAGTGGCCGGTGCTCGGGCCGGTGCGAAACAGCCCAGGTCTCCCATTAACAGCAAGTTTAAAAATGCTATTAAAAAAAATACCAAAAAAAAGTAAAACAGGCAAGTGACCATCTGGTAAAACCTCCTCCTAGGGAAAGGGCAGGGGATAATAAGGCAGTAGTAGAAGATAAAAGAGGGTTCGGGCTTTAAAAGTGTTTTCTTAGGAGTCTTGTGGAGTCTTCATTCCTTGAGATCTTCTGTTGCGGAGAAATGGGAATAAAGCGTCTGTTAGACTGGACTGGATAGAGCTAAAATGAAGCAGAAGTTTGATTCAGGAGTAAGCAAGCCAAGGTCTTTAATTGTGCTATGGGCAAACTGGTCTTCCTCTAAGGAAGGGTCTCTCTGAGGGGTTAGATCCTTGAGTCCATCCATCCTTGGGGCTGATCCGGGCTCAGAGGTGTCAGCACCAGGTGCAAGGCAAACGCGGGATTGCTTGAGTATTTAAGCATTAAAAAATAAGGAAGGAGGAAGGCCTGGTGTTTGTACCAACAGCTGAGGAGAAGATGGAAATCCACCCTGTGCCCGGGCACAACGCGGAGTCCACACCACGCGAGTGCCAAGCACAATGCTAGATTTCCTGTGTTGTATTCCAGCTGTTTGCCCGTGCACCGAGCGGGAGAGGCAGAAGAGGAGGGTCATTCGGGGCAGAGCCCAGGAGGCTTTTTTGGTGCCAAGGGCCCTGGTGTGCGCCGCGGTTCCTTCACCTATAAGAGCCGCTTGTCTGTTGGAGCCCCACGCCTAAGAAAAATGAAAAATAAAAGAGCTGTGCAAGTTGTCAGTCATATTGAAGGGGCCTTCCTGAAGGAATGTGTAGATAAATGCCTTGGCTTGTGCGGTTGGAAGTGGCAAAGAAGGGTTGTCTTCAACGCCATGGTGGGTTGGCATCTCCTCATGGTAGAAAAGGGTTTCAGGTGCGCCAGCACCCGGAGCTCAGGTAGATGAGCTGGTCTGCAGCGAGCGCGGCCGTCCACGCTGGGTGATCCCCAACACATCGTTAAAGCGCCTGAGATCATTCCTGAGCATGGGCTTTTATGCCTTTTCCCCCCATTTTGGCAGTGCTCTCCTCTCCCCTGCGGTGCGGCGGGATTCAGGAGGAATCATTCCCACCGTGGGTTGGTCCCACGGCTGCGGTGGACAGCAGTGAAGGGAAGCAGGTGGTTCTGCTGCTTTTTGGTTGACCGTGTTGGGCTCACACGCTGGTGAGGACGAAAAGCCAGGGCCCAACCTGCCCGAGCTGTTCTCTATATGAACCAAGCACTCAGTAACAGTTAGAACAGCGTCTTTGTGTGTCGTGATTTTTACAAAAAAGGCTTTTCTCCCTGACTTCTCCTGATCCTGGGGCACCAGAAACACAGGCAACTTTGCAGAAGAAAATCCCCACGCAAGCCTGTGTGTCCTACTGGAGCAGCAGTCCATGGAGCAGTGGGAAGGCACGAAAACACACGCGCTTTGGAGAGATCCAAATGCTGAAGCCACGTTTTCAAGATGTGATTACAACGTGGTTGATTCAAAGATGCTCAAAATGGACTAGGTATCTTCTATTTAACTGGAGTAGGTGTCTTTTATTTAACTTTTCTGGCTGTAACAGCAGGGCTGCTGCCAAGCTTGAAGAGGAAAATGCAGAAGCAAGTTGAATCCTTGCACATCCTCGCAGGACTAGCCTTGAAGTGGAGCTATATGTTTTTTAAAATGCATATATCTGTTCTGTTAAGTACCTGGATATCAAGGTACACTGACCAGCTAGTGAGTTGTCCATTGATGACCATTTTCCACCAAAACATAGTACCACTCCCCCATTAAATTAAGGGCCTTTTTGGGTTGTATGTTGGGCTTAAAGGAGAGTAAACAGAGCAGTGACTTGATGCCCCTGTAGCCGAGTTAAAATGCTGTCTGCTGGCTCTAGCGAGGCCTTGGGCTGTAGCTGGATTCCCCCCTTGTACAAAATGCAGCCAAGCTGCCAATAGGTCCATCTCCTCATGCCAGTAGGTCCAGCTCCATCTCCTCATGCCAACAGGTCCAGCTCCATCTCCTCATACCAATAGGTCCAGCTCCATCTCCTCACGCTGCTCGCGGGATGCTGCGATGAGGAGTCCAGCTGCTTCCACCTGGACCAGTGTCCTGGTTCCTCACCGTGTCCTTGGCTTTTCCCTCTTCCCTTGGGAAGCCTGTGTGCACGACGTGCTGGAGTTCGGGCCTCGGCGGGGTCCAGCTCGGTGCTTCGGAGGTTCAGAGTTGCCCTTTTGGAGAATGGACGTGATTTGGGAAATCCTCTCTGCGAAATTGCGGCTCGTTCCTCCTCGACAGCCTGTTCCAGAAGGTGACTTTTGTGCACTGTGACTTCGACCACTTTTCCCTCCCCTGAGAAAAAGTGATTTTTGCCCACGGAGCATCATTCAAATGGTTTGAATTTGAGAAACCAACAGTAGCCAGGCCTGTAAACACCTAAGTGGTCCTCTGGTTTAATCATCGGTGTAAATTAGTTCGGCGATTGGGCAGGTATTTGCAGAAGTTGTATTTTCAGGGTCGCAGTGTTGCAGGTTCTTGCTCTTAGAGCTGAGGTTGTTCTTGGTGACATTTTAGCTTTGAAAACACAGAAGGAATTTGGGGAAGATCATGTAATGTGGGGAGGAGCAGGATCTGAGGGGGCTGATAGCTCATGCGGGCAGTTGGGAAGGTCTTTTAGATAGGTAGGAGCTGCTGGAGAGCTCAAGGAAGCCATGGGGACGGGTTGCTGGGCTCGTGTCCGGGTGGATGTGCATGCATACACGCACATACATCACCAGCTATATGCAGGATGCTGTTTTACAACCCAAATACCCCCGCCAGCAGCGTCCCCGGGGCAAAGTGCAGCCCGGCTTACCCACGGCCTTACCCCTGCTGTCAACTTTGGACCGTTTGAACCGATAAGAGCTGCTGTATCCGAGGGCTCGGCGCGGCTTCCCGCGGCCGGAGCGGCGCGGCTTCTCCGCGAGCCGTTTTTAAAGAGCTGCCTTGGGCGTTTATGGCCGTCGTAATGATCGTTTTATTTTTTCCTGAGCCTATAAGCGGGGTGGGGAAGCAGGGATCTTTGGTCAGCTCGTGTGCCTGCGTTGGGAGAAGGAGGATGTTGAAAATGAGTAATGATCCGCCAGGCCTGTAATATGCAGAATAACTGGGGGATGACTCATCCCGCACAATGCAGTATATCCGTCAAGGAGACTGAATCATCCATGGGGGGAAGCCACTTCTCAGCAGCTGGTACTCAGGTCAGCAGAAGACGATCCATTTTATCCGGAGGCTTGCAGTGGCAATAATGGTAAAGCAGAGCGAGACGGGGACAAAATGTAGAGGAAATGGCATCCCCTAGCAGGTACGTGGGCTCTGTGGCTGTGTGTGATCCCGTTTTTCTGTTCTTTCTTCCTTTTTCTCTCCACCACATCCCCCCGGCTGCCTCGGCAGCCCTCCTGAATCCTTCCTAAATCTGCATGTAATCCGTCGGAGGAGGCGAGTGGCTTGTGCAGAGCACAGGCTTGCCGCTGCATGGGTGTTTTCCTGTTTTGGTTTCCAAAAGCAGTGCCTCTAATGGGCACCCTTCCTTAAGCCCGGCCTGGAAAATAGATGCTGGCAGGGAAACCATGTCCCTCCTCTGGCTGCGTGTCCCTGTGTGCGGCCGGTCCCCAGCGTGTGGGTGGGCAGGGGGTCAGTGGCGAGAGGCAGCAGAATTTGCGTGAAAATGCCCCGTTTTGAGGCGTCTCGGAATGCAGGCTATTTTAAACACGGTTACCTGGCAAAAGATGGAAACGCTTGAGATGTACAAGGCAGAGCTCCCCGGGATGAGGAGCTCGCGTGGGTCCCCCAACCTGTGACCACAGCCTGGGGCTTCCTGGAGCCCTCCGAGATTTGGGGCACCCACAGGTCCCGTTTTGCAGGGATAAAGCAGGGATTTTGAAGGGGATAAAGCTGTAGGCGCCGTGCACGGCCGAGTGGTGCCCAACACCACCCTTCATCCGCTTGCACAGGGCTGCTGTAACGGAGGGTTTCACACCACATAAATGTCACAGGGGGGAAAAAAGCATTAAACCTGGTTGTGTCCTGTGGGGAGTTTGGGTGGGATTTTCCCTTGGTTTTGTTTATTTGTTTGCATAAATGAATTCAGGGTGCGGGTCTCATGCAACTACCTGTTTGGCTGGATGTGCCCTTACGCACTTTTTGCTTATCTCGCATGCGTTATAAAACAAATAGCATCTGCCATGCGCTAACAACTTCCTGCCTTATTACGGTAACTGATAATATTAATTAGTGTTTCTTGCAATTTGCTCATATTTTGTATTCTTACACAGAAAAAAAGTCCTAGGGCTTGAGCGTGCAACTTCTCTCTCCGCTGTGTGCATGCTTAATACTCTGCAGGATTCATCTTTCAAATGCATTATCACATTAAATTGGTGGGTTTTTTTTTTATTTTTTTGACTTGCTATTTCTTAAAACTTTCCCAGATATATTGTTGCCTGCAGCTATAATGATTTATTGCATAATTGCACCATCAAACAGTTTTGAGGAAGGCTTTTTTTTAAAGAAAATTAATTTACAGTCACTGGCAAACACACTGCTTTGCAAGTTTGCAGTTCCAAGGCATCTAAGGTGTCTCACTAATCACTGAGGTTCATCGTGAATTTAAACCTTTCCTCCTGATCAAGAGTGGTGGTTGCTCATGAAGTGGTGCTTTTTGCCTCTATCCCAGTGATAGATATTGGTGCTCTCCAAGAGCAATTGAGACACACTGGCCTGTAAAGAATATGCAGGTTTTCTCAAAATAATATCTCTAAGTATTTTTGTCATGACTTTTGCTGTGATTTCTATGGCTCTGCATCTAGCCCACTTTCAAGAATATACCACAGAGATGCTTCCAGTGCTGCTAACAGTAACCTCATCTACCTACCGGTGCAGAATTGCGCTTTAATTCAGCGCTGGTTGTGTGATTTCCTGGGAAATCCCTTAAAATCCATGGAGCTGAAGCTTCTCCATCAACCCACCTCAACTTCTCCTGCAGCATACTTGCATGCTGCTTTCTGAGAGGCTGTTGGTGGGGTTCTTTGGGGTTTTGGACAAGGACATGGTGGGGATAGCAAGCAACGCCGAGGTGCAGCCCGTGCCATGGGATCCTGCTCCTCCTCGGCCGCGCACAGCTGGATTTGTAGCACAGGGACCATAGAACGGGAAGGGGGACAGGGAACATCCCTCTTGCATGCAAAACCGCCCTGCAAAAGTTGCTCTCCCCTCCGAGGCTGGTGCTTTTGTGTGTCTTGTTGAAAGCACGCGCACACAAAAGCAGCTTTTCCATGTGCTTCCTGGAAGGGCCTGAAATATTTATGGGATTATGAAATCCCATTTGAGCAAATATGATAGAGCTGTTTCTCGTAATCTGAGTAAAATCGTGCTTAAATGTTTAGCAAACGTTTTGGTGAAAGGATTCCTTTGTTCGTCGCTGCCTTGGCGTTTCAGGGAGATGCGGAGGTGGGTGGCAGGATGGTTGCAGGTGTCCTGGGCTTTTTTCTTTTGGAGAAGTCCTTCCCCTTCTGGAAAACAAACCAACAAGGCTACTGTTCATCTTTCCTACTCTGGGGCTTGATGAGCAGCCCTTCTAGTTATCCACAGGGCTGCAAGGAAATCCAGATGTGCTGCCAGTTTTTATTCTCCATGGGGCTGCTCTAGACCCAGGAGGGCATCGAAGAAGGAAAAGCAGCAAATTTCTGCTGGGGGCTGGAAGCAGTTCTCCTCGTCCTGTTGCCCACAGGTCTTATTCACATCCTGCCTGCGCCTACACGGGGACTATCACACATGTACGTCTTCAATCCGTTGGGATTTGTGCCTTTCTTTCACTTTCCTTGGCCCTCAGCTGCTGCTGCAGAAGAGCTGGGGATAATGGAGAGTGGGATCATCACAATGAATCCCTTTTTATTGTTTGTTTTTTTTTCTTTTTTTTTTCTTTATGTTTTTTAGCCCTACTTCCAGACATTTGCAATGCAAGCTACTGGGGCAAATGGCTTTCCCAGCCATGTGCATTTTAGCAACATGCGAAACTGCAGAGCTGCAGGATGGCAAATTCCCTAGGATTCCCCTCTCATGTTACTCAGCTGCCCCTGCCACCGTTTCCTAGCTTTTCCCACCGCAGAAAGTCAGCTTGGACTTTAACCAGGAGGTTTTCTCCTCAACCTGAAGGAGGTTTTGGGATGGAGAACGAGGTGCCCTTTCCCCCTGCGCAGCCCCAGCGCACGAGCCAAGCACTCATTGTCTGCAGGGCTGCTCTGGTTCCCTAATTTCTTCATAAAAGGAAGGAATGTTGAACTATGTCGGTGTATTTGGATGGCGAGAAATACTGGAGAGTGAGGAGTAAACCCTAAAATGGTAGATCTGCATAGAGGCTGCCTCTCGGTAGTGTTGTATTAAGAATAAAAGGGAAAAATATAGGTTGGATATTCACTACATCGGAGATCTGTTACAGCTGCAGTATTTTTGTGTTCCAGGGTGATGACATACCTGAGCTCAAGGAAAATGTTAGAGGCTCAAGCTCTTAAATGCTTCCTCTCCCTTTGTAAGTTCTGCCTTTGTGAGCTGAACCATCCCCTGCTGAAATTTGGGAGGTTTTCCTTGCTTTCCTACCTGCTTGGATGTAATATCGGGTTTGGAGAGTGTCACAGATGCCTTTTTTCTCTTGTTGGTGCTTAATGAGAAAGCTTCAAGCCTGCTAGAAACCTCAGTAGTGTCAAACTATCAAACTTTATTTCGCTGTGCTCTTACTTATTTCAACGAGTGCTCTTACTAAATTGTCAGTGCAGTCGCACAGAAAAAAAATGCTGTTCATAACTGCAGGTATTTCACTCTTACTAGGGGTTTCAAGAGCCGAGCATCGGGTCAAGAAAAGGGACCCAAAGAGTTGTAGTTCTTCATGGTTTCCCTCAAAAGGCAGGTGCTTTGTGGCTGCAGGACTGAGCTCCTCCAGTGTCACTTCCAGCAGTCACTCAGGCAAGAACAGATTCCTTCCTTAAATATCCCTTCTTGGGATATTTAACTACAAAGCACCTTAGATACGATATTTGTAATTGCTGCCTTTGAAGCACAGCAAGAAAGGAGGGAAAGTGGTGATGGATGGGGTGGAACTGCTCTTTCTTTCACAAAGCTACTGCCTTAAGACTGACTCTGCCTTTTAAGAGCAGTAGTTGTCTGATAGGGAATGCCGTCGCCGTGCCCCGCTGGAAAACTTCCTGAGAGATACGAGTGCTTTTTAATGCCAGCACTTGAGTCCTGGGAAGCCCCAAGAGAGCCCCGAGCTTTAATTAGCAGGGCTGGTCTGCAGAGCTTTAATTAGCAGGGCAGGTCCACGGGGCGGGAAGGGCTTGGTTGGGCGCGAGCACGTGCGGGCTGAGCTGCTCTTTGGGGTAATAACAGCCCGTTTTGGGGACACGAGGTGTTATCCCTCTCTCCATGCACACTCCAGGTGTTTTCCGCACTTAGTTTTGGTGCTGGTGAGTGACCAGGGTCACGTTGAGGAGGTGTTGGTTGGGCTCGGCTCCCCAGTGCCGGAGGAAAGCGCCTTTATCCCCTTGAAATGCAGCCTGCCTCTTGGACACACAGGCGCCTCTCCAAAAACTCCGGATACCATGTGGATATCACAGGGATTAACATTCACCCACCTTTTCATAGGAAAATTCTCAATATCCTCCAGAACACAAACATGCAACACCTTTACATACGCACATATACATATATATGTGCATCCATATGCACAGCCAGGAGCTACAGCTTTTGGAGGGCTCAGCTTGGCTTCCAGTAGGAACAGGCTGTGGTTTGCAGCGCTGCCTTTGCTCCCCAAGCTCCTTCTGCTTCTTGCTCCGGGAGCGGCCGGCACACAACCTGCAGCAGCCCTGGAAGGAGCTGGCGCCCTGCCATGCACCTGGAGCATCCGCACGGATCCGCACGGATCCCAGGCTTCCAGCACCGCCCGAGACAAACCGCGGGCGTGAAAACAGCAGAGCGTGCCGCTTAAGAGCATAATTAAGGATAGTTTGCATGAGGTGCATGCTATGTCGGCCGTAAACCCAACAATTAGAGCGGCCTTAAAGTTTTAGAAGGCAATAAAATGAGGGGAGCTGAGGCTGCTGCTGGCTCCCTTAGCTGCTCGTTTTAGCTCTATGAAAGACCTGCAGTTATCTCATCTCCCTCCAATCAGTATGTCATTAATGGGAACGAACCAGGTATTTTCACATGCTTAATTAGGATTTCTTCTGCTGGGAGGGGGCTGGTTTTAGCAGGGCTGGTTCACTTTGAAGGGAGCATGCCCTGGTCCCTGGCACCGGCCACCTGGGGATGTGCGGATGGATTTCCTCGGAGCGATGGGGGATTCGGTGGCTTGCAACTAGTGGGAGCCTCTGTGCGCTCCCATAAAGCCAAATCACAAGGAAAATAAATAGCTCTCGTGCGAAGGAAGCCCAGGCCTTATATGGAGCTCTTGCCGAAGGACTTGAATGCCTCCCAAGTGTTTATCTGTCGGCACGGGCGCGAGCAAAGCGGCAGTGCTTGGTCCACGCTTACGGAGGGAGACTGCAGGAAAGATTTTGCTGTAAAATTAAGGACAGTGGTGGGCAGCCTTGAAATCTCGCCTTGCACCTTCCGTCCTAGTCCAGTAACTCTAGTGACACCACCAATCTATGAAGATTTTTTTTTTAATTTTAACTCCTGTCCTAAGCCCCTCAGCGTCCGTAGCACATTGGGAAATGGAGCTGTGTGGCGGGAGGATGCCGGGCTCTCCCAGGATGCTGTGGCTTTGATCACTAGGCGCCCAGGGTGTCCTAAACGAGCCCAGCCAGCCTGATTCTCCCCAAAAACGATGCAAAAGCAGGACTGTGTCGTTGCAGTTAGTGACATCTGCCTTTTCCACCGCTGGAGGTTCCTGCTAGTCACGTGGGTGTTGGACACTTGGATAGAATTGCGGTTTTGAAAGGTTATGAGAGGTTATAAAAGAGCTGTAGGTTGAGATTCCAGCACGAATAGGGTAAGGAAATCCTTGCAGCTCCATGCCCTGCTCAGTGACTATTATAAAGGGCAGGGATAGTAGCTGAAGAACCTGAATTTCATACCTAGGCATCCACCAGTGTTCAATTACAAGCCTGGAGAAATCACTGAGGGGTGGAAGAAGCACACAAATAATAAGTAGAAATCCAAAACGTGCCGAGTCGTTGCTGATTTCTTAACAAAGTGGCTGAAGGTGCCTTGCAGCGTTACCTGTGGGAAAGCCAAAGGCTCCGAATGCCTCTGTAAAAGGGTATGGTAAATCCCATGGGAAGCTGCAGTGCAAGAGGAGATATCCAAAGGTGCCAGGAGAATGAACTGTGTGTTTGCATGGTTGACTTCTGTGTTGCTCCTGCTTCAGAGAAGAGCTTGGTATTTACTGGAAGTTCTCCAGAAGGCAGTGAATGGAGTTAATATGAAAACAAGCCCAAATAGGAGCTTTTGGAGAAGAAAAAGGTTGGGGCAGCAAGATATAGTTAGCTTTCTTTGTGTTTATCTGTTACTTGCTAATCTTTGAAGAACACATGGAAAAGGTACATAGGAGAAGAGAACAAAAACTGCCCTGGATGGAAGCAGCTCAATTTGGCACAGCAGGAAATTAGCTGCGGTAATTTGCTTAATTCTGTATATCTGGAAGCCAAGAGATTAGAGTTGCCACAGGTGAAATGTGGGAATGATCTTTAGTTAGAGAATGAAATAAAACTGCGCCCATTTGTAAGCACACTTGTCTTGCTTCCTTTATTGTAGATATTCTAAAAAGTCAGAGCAGAAATACTCTGAAAAGCCTGGCTTAGCACTGGGGTGATGAGCAGCATTCCTTACACCTGTGCAACCTTTATCTGCAACAGAGATAAGCACGGTTTTTAGGGCATGTCTCCAGTAAGTGCCTTCCTTCTGGTTAGTGCTTTGCCCCCCAGAAACCCTGGCCAAGGAGCCCAAAGGGTTTTCCTCATTTTTCCTTTATCCAGGCCCATTTTGCTGCAAGGGCTGGAGGAAGGATCTGTGGTCTGATCCAGGTTACTCTGGCAACTTTAATTAGGAAGGATGAACGGTGGAGCCTTAAGCAGAAGGTTAAGGATTAGATGAGAGAGTATTTGGAGTATGTCTGAAGTCTATTTTAAATTTTTTGAAAGGATTTCAAGTGTGTGGGGGGTGTTAAATAGGGGAAGAGCAATGTGTGTCCTGTTTATTCAGAATGCTTTGCCATCTGCGTACCACGAGTTCGGATCTGTGCGGCTGGTTTCTTAGCTCATAAAGTATGGTCATATTAGAGAAATAATCATTTGGACTTCACAGGATAGCGGCTGGATTATAATGGAGGTGCAAAATAATGTTCCACAACAAGAGACGGTTTTTCCAAAGCGGGACTCGGTGGCTGTTTGAGGAAGAAAAAGGGGTTTTGCTGTTTCTCAGCCCAGAAGAGCCAGCAGGAGCCTGAGCAGCTCTATGGGTGCTAAAATGTTCAGGAAACCAAAGGAAGCCTTTGGGAAGAAGTGTGTCCATCTTCACCTGTGTTTAGTTCTTGTTTTGTGCCTCTTACTCCTTTGCTTGGGGCTGGTGTTGGTGGGAGCATGCATGTTTCTTGGGTTCTTCTTTTGGTAGACCTGCTCAGGACACGCAGATGGCTTTGTGTGCTCGTGCTTTCTTTGACCCATTTGATGTACAGTCCCCTGGATCATCTTCACATCCCTCAGCTGCTTGCAGCAGTTTCATGCAAGGTTATGATGTGCTCACCAAGCTGCCTTAGAGACACAGTGTGGTCCCAATGCCCGAGCCACTTGCATCTGCACCCGGGTGGAGATACATGTGCTGTCTTTCTGCGAGGAAAACGGGTGTCCCGCTTGTGGAGGTATTCCTGAGCATTGTTCTCAAGTTATTCCAGTGCTAATTCAATGGAATTAGCACTTTGAAATGCTTTGGCCCTGGGCTGCTTGGAGAAGCTCTTGCCTGGGGATGGCAGGACTGCTGCAGTCCAGCGCTCACAGGTCATTATGGGTTGAAAAGACCTTCCAGATCATCAAGTCCTGCTCCTATTCCCTCTCTGCATGCCATGGGGGTGTTCAGGGAATGCTGCAGGGCTCACCCCATCCTGTAGGTCCGTGTCTCAAACGGTGTGAGGCAAGGGGCTTCTGGCACTGATCGCCACCTGGATATTTGGAAACCCATCTGCTGCTTGGTGGCTTCCTTCCCAGGGAGCGATAAAGACCATCCATTGCGGAGGTGGGCCCGCCATTCCCAGCAGGAACTCCGCGCCCGCCTTGGCAGCCGGCTCGGCGCTGCCTTAAGCGAGCGGAGGAGAAGCGCTCGGCTGCGCCCGCGTGATGCTCACAGAAGGCTTTGTCTTGTTGCTGTTGCAGTGACAGCTATATTGTGCGAGTGAAAGCCGTGGTTATGACCCGAGATGACTCCAGTGGCGGATGGTTGCCGCAAGAAGGAGGCGGCCTCAGTAGAGTTGGCGTCTGCAAGGTCACCTACCCGGAGGGCAATGGAAGAAGTGGATTCCTGATCCACGGTGAAAGGCAGAAGGACAAACTGGTAATAGAGCCTACCTCAAACTTTTGTCTCTTCCCATAGTGAGAATAACCCCAAATCTCATGCTGTTCCTGTGCAAGTTATTTTTTTATCATTATTGGAAAAAAGCAGTGCCAGATTGGACCAAACAATCCCACGCGCATCTAGAAGGTCATTGAATTGTCACCTCTTGCTATCTAGGTTGTGGTGCGGCCACCTGGGAATCGCAGGTACATGTCCCACCTCCATGTGCACAGACCCCCTTTTTGGTGCCCGCAGGAGGGCGCCGTGTTTTCCGAGGACGTGCCCGGGGTCTGGGAGCGGGGAAGTGCAGTGTGAAGGCTCCTGAAGGCAGGCACGTTGCGCAGACCCCGCCTGCAATTCGGGGCTGGAGCTCGCGGAGCGGGCACGCGGAGACGGCGAGTCGTCTCTCGAATTAACGCGCTCGCTCGCTCCTGGTGGCTGGTTTCCTAAAAAGGGCACTTCCTTGCACAGACAGAATTCACAAAGCCTTGTCCCCATGTCTCGAGACCACAGTGGATGGTTTTGTTGCCCGGTTTCACACGTGCGATCCTTCTGAAATTTGCTCCTTGTGGCATTGCCCGGTGCCAGGGCAGCAAAAGGCCTGTCCCAGCTGAGACATAAATGGTCCTGCTTTCCAAGGACCGGCCTTTCAAAGGTGTCTCCAGCACAGCTCGTGTTCGCACCACTCTCTTGTTCAAGATGCTCTTCTGTGGGTGTTGTTTATGAACCCTGCTTATGCTTCTTGAGCAAGGGGGCAAGACCAGCAAAGTGTCCCCATTCCCATGAAGGCTCCTTGTCTAAGGCCATGCCTAAGAGCCTAAGGAACGCCTAAGAGCGCTCGGGCCGGCGTTCAGCACGGCAGCATTGGAAACGAGCGCTCGGGGAGGACGAGGAGGAGGAGGAGGGATGGTGGGGAGGTGAAGAGCCTCCCAGAGCCGCTGCCAGAGGACACATTTCCCTCTGTGGAGTGGGATGACAGAGCGAAGAGGTTCCCACGCTGCTTGCTTGGCGTGCGCTGGTGGGAGGCGAGCAGGGCCCTACCCAACGGGCGCCCAAGCGTTGGAGGTGCCGCCATCCACCCTCACCGTGGGTTGGTAGTGGAGGTGGCGATGGTGGGACACCAACGGGCCTCTCCCTCGCAGGTGGTGCTGGAGTGCTTCGTGAAGAAGGACCTGGTCTACACCAAGGCCAACCCCACCTTCCACCACTGGAGGGTGGACAACCGCAAGTTCGGGCTGACCTTCCAGAGCCCCGCGGATGCGCGCGCCTTCGACAGGGGCGTGCGCAAGGCCATCGAGGACCTCATCGAAGGTACGAGGTGGGAACAGAGCGGTGGGCTTGCAGAGATGGGCCACCAGGCCCCCAGTTATCCATCCCTCCCATCCCAGTCCATCAGCATCACGTCCCACAGCTCCTATCTTTGGTGCTTTCTCCACAGACTTGCTTTCCATGTGAGGAACCACCAGTTAAACAAAAGTCCAGGCTCTCTCAGGCCCCCGCGTGCAGCGGAATCTGTTTTCTACCAAGTTTGTTAAATTCAGAGTACAAATTCCTGCACAGGCCTGAAGAAAGCTTTGTTTTGGTTTGTTTTTGCAGTAATTGGTTCTGTCTGGGGCTGCTTAGTCAAGTGGTAGTCCTTGAAGACTTTGTCGGGGGATTGGCCTGTTTGTTTGTTTGTGGCTTTTGTTCTTTTTTTCTTTTAATTCCGTGAGAAATGCGTTTGAATTGCCTGTGCTTTGAAGTCGTCCTGAGTTTTTCCTTTCCTCATTTCGCAGCATCTTGCTGCTGCTCTCATTCCCTGCTTCTCCTTTCACGGGTCCACGTGGGGTTTTGCTCCCGTTTTAACCGCTTCACAGGGAGACCCGAGCGGGCTGAAGCCATTCTCCTCCTCACCCTGTACGACTGGAATATTTTGATAGGTAACAATTACCTTTCAGGAATTAAGCATTAAACTTCACTTACATTTTTAGACAGCCTAGGGTTTGGGATGCCCTGGCCTGGTTTTAACACCTTATTAATATTGATAACACCTTATTATTAACCCCTGCATTGCTTCCTATAGTATCAGAAATATCCAGTTTTTATGCACAAATGTAGTAACCCTGCATAGCTCTGTAGAGAGAGCCTGGATCTTGTTTTTATTTGGAAGCTGGTAGAGCAAACGGTGTGAGGTTTTCACAGGGCTTGCAGTTTAAGTGGGCCTAGCTCTGCACATCTTCATGGTAAGCAACCAAAAGCAGCCAGGACTAGTGCAGGTAGCGGTATATAAAGCACATCTTAAAAATATTTTCCAGAATAAAGGTGATATTTTGCTTTGTTTGAGCACATCCCAACTGTTATTAAGTGTAACAGTGGACTTTGGTTAAAAATAATCTATTTTTTTTTTCTAACTTTAAGGTTTTCTACCTTTTTCTTGCTGCCCAAGACTTCCTTTGCAGCCTCACGGATTGCAGTTCTCAGAGGGCTATAGGCATTAAATTATAAATGCATGCACTTTAAAGGAAAACAGACAAACAGAAAAAGAACCCCAAATTTCAATGTTCCTCTATGAAAAAATGCAGTGTTAAAGGAGGCTAAGGGAGGGTCTCTGGGTACAGTTTCCCACTTTCCCAGGTCGTTGCCATGTAGATATTCAGAACTTCAGCTCAGTACTTCACTCTTGCTTATGGTTTTACAAACTTCAGCTCCTTTTAAATACACTGCTTATCGAGAGAAAGATGTTTCTCTGAATAGCTAAACAAAGAGAAGACCTTCAGAATATTTGCTTACTTCCTAGATTACAAGAATAAAAAAGCAACCTAACAGTTCCCCTCCAAAGGGAGCTTTATTTTTAAGTGTAAACTCATTTTTTCCCCTATTTTTAAGGAAGATACATTTTCAGCTGAAGAATAGCTTCCATATCATTTCTTGACGGCTGAGGCTCTGGTCTCGAGCACTGGTCACTATGTGGCTTTATCATTCCACAGAAATGGAAGTGTTCTGTAATTGGAAATGCTGATTGCTATTTTTAGCATTGCCAATTAGCATTGGCAGCCACACAGTTACATGTCAAGAAACACTTTTGGATTTTACCTTTCCAGCCCCGCTGGCACTGGAGGACTTTTTTCTTCCTTAATCTCAGTCATTCACTCGGTGCTCTCCGTCACCGCGATTGAGTTGAGGTGGAAAAGAGTTGGGCTCCAGGCACGCAGCTCGGAATACAAATGAACCAGCCTAATGAAGCTCCACGACGGAGCTGCGTGGAAACTACGTGTTCTTAAAAACCTCTTTCCTCCTAGGATCCACTACGTCGTCGTCCACACTTCACAACGAGGCGGAGGTCGGGGATGACGACGTCTTCACGGTGAGTTTGGCGCCCGCGACGTCGTGGTTGGCTTTGAAAGGGCTCCTGTTATTGCTCGGAATTCCGGCCTTCATCGAGTTTGTTTAATGGAAGCACATCCTCTGCAGGAGGTAAACTTTTGCCCGCCTCTTACCTACAGCAAGAGCGTTGGGTTTGTGTTGGCTTCCCGTCGTCGTGTGAGAAGCACGAGGGATCAGGGCAGATGCTTCCAGGGCTAGACCTGAGCAAATAATACCCTCACGTCGATCCAAGCTGGTCCGAGTGGTGCTTACACCCATCTCCTGCTCCCTTTCTCGCTTTAAGGTGCTTCCCACAAACCGGGATAGGTGCCTGCTTCCCAGGGGTGTGCTGAGGGAAGCAAAACTCGGAGCAGTTGCCTTTATAGTAGTGACAAAAACCAACTGGACGGTGTTTAGCTGTGCACATGGGCATAGGATGCTCGCACGTGAGTTTTGCAGCTGGAGGAATGAACAGTCGTGTGTGGCCTTCCTGCTCGGCAGCACCGGGAGCGGGAGCAGGGAAGGAGCAAGCGACCTGGGTTTAGTTTGTGGCAGTGCCTAAAACACGCTTGGGAGCTTTCCTGAAGCGGGACAAGATGCCGGGAGGGCTGGGATGGGATGTCCTGACAAGGATCAGCAAACGTGCCCGGGCTCCACCTTGCACAGACTGGCTTAAAACCTTCCTCTCCGCCTGTTCCTGCATCTTCAGGCCCTCGAGGATCAGGGCGTGCAAACCAGGCGACCGAATCCGACGGGGCAAGGCGCGGGAGGTGAAGGCTGTTTCGGGCAGGGGGCTGGATTCGCCCGGGGCCGGGGGTCCGGGCAGGCTTCCCCGGCCGGCCTGTGCTCCACATCTGTTCCTTTGTCGCCGCGCGGAGACAAACAACAGCGGGCCGGGTTGAAGGGTGATTTCCTGCGCTCCGGAGCGGGGCGATCCTTAGCAGCTGCTTCCCAGCTACGGAAGGCTGCGCCGGGGCGCTCGGCTCTTCCTGGGGTTTTGTCCCCACGTTGCAAGGGCTCCGCGCTCGCCTGGAAGGTCCCGGCTCATCCGCGCTCCTGCCACGGAGGACGTGGACGCGCGGGCCGTCTCGGAGCCGCGGGAATGCTCGGCGCAGAGGTGGTGGCAATAGCCCCTCGAAGGGAAACGTGGGAACGGGAAGGATGTTTTCCCTTGAGTCAAGCCTATTGGCGTGCCGGGAGCTGGATGTGCCCGTCTCTGCTCCGATTTATGCACCGAAAATCCGGATCTTTGGCTGGTGGCACGTGGCTACGCTTAGCCAGTTGTGCTGGTTCCCATGGAGGTGCTTTTCAAGCCTTTGGGTGTGTGGAAATCATCCAAAAATCAGACCTGGAGTGATTTTTTAGGAGCTTTTTTATTTTTTTTTCTTGCTCTTTCTTCTCTTTTTTTATTTCCCTGGGTTTTCATGACAACCTTCAAGCTCTTTGAAGTTCCTGGCTACCCATTTATCCGGGAATCCTGGTGTATGATGGCAGAGCTCAAAATCTTCCGAAGCCAAAAATAACACGCTATAATGCGGAGGGTTTTTAAACGAGAACGATTGATAGAGATGTGACATTTTTTTAAAATCTTTTTTTTCCTTCTTCAGTTTTACTCTTTCTTGCACTTTTTTCTCTTGTGCATAGCAGCCTGTTTGGTCACCCTTGCACGCAGCCTCTGCCACCACCATTTCCATACTCCCCCATACACCCTTCCCCAGTCTCAGCAATAGGCTGCCGAGGGGCTGGATTTTCCCTCATTTTGCCCTGTTTTAGAGACCCAAAACGTTCATTCTTTCAGTTGCTTACCGTCTTTATTAGCGTCTCCCCAGTCCTCCCCCTCTCCCACACACGCA
The DNA here is from genome assembly GCA_013398315.1 of Nothoprocta pentlandii. Classification (NCBI taxonomy): domain Eukaryota; kingdom Metazoa; phylum Chordata; class Aves; order Tinamiformes; family Tinamidae; genus Nothoprocta; species Nothoprocta pentlandii. The sequence continues at coordinate 325,436 of VZSG01000686.1, forward strand.
GGGCTGAGCGGAGCTGCGTGCAGCAGCGTTTGCAGAAGCATCTGCAGGATTGAGTCACTTGCTCAGCCCTTCTCGCCCCTCGGAAAAGCGCTGCCGCTGCGCTGCCATCTCTCACGTACTTGCTCCAAGCTCTGGCCTCTCCTCGAGGATGTTTCTCAATGGTCACAACAAGCCCAAACTCCACATTTCTCACACGGCTCTGCCAAATTCCCCAGTATTTGGTAAATACCGAATTTTGTAGCGTTTTGTAGCGTGCATCGGTGTTGGCATTGGCAGAGCATCAGCTGAACCAAATTCCCTTGTTGCCTTTAATCCCTGGTTGTGATGTTCCTTATTGATGGAAATGGGATTTTTGTGCTATCCCTGGTCTTGATGGCTTTGCTCCCATCCTGCATGCATGTTTTTGTGCACTCCTATGGCATCTGCTTTGTGGTTTATAACCTAGCACCCTGCCTCTCACTCCAGCACACCTTGGTGGCCGTCGTCCTGCAATACAGTTTCTATGTTCAAAAAACAGGACTTTGCCATCCAGTACCTTTTTGGTGAATCAGACCTGTAGTTAGCAAGCCCATGGACACGAACCCTGCTCAGAAAGCTGTAGCAGCAGGAAACGAAAGCGTGTAGGAGCGAATGTCACCAACTTCGGGGAAAACGCACTTATTTCTGAAACGCAATCTCCATTTAGAAGTTTTAACAATATGTAGTTGTGTCTCTTTAATTCCAGATCCTCAGTAGAGCCCGTAAATGTTTTCCATATGTTAGCAAATAGATTTCTCCTGTCTTGTACGTTATAAATCGTCCTCTCAAGAGATGCAATCTGAGTAAGACTAGCCATCCGTTCTGTGTCCGTCGGGGGAAACGTCGTCTTTGCAATGGTCTGAGATTGCTCTGTTTGTCTTCATCAATCTAGCCCGCATCTTCAGGCTTCTTTAATTAACATTCATTCCAGAAATAACATTTAATAGGGAACAAATATATCCCGTAGTTCCTCAGCCACAAGATTTGCCGTATAATTGAGTTCTTGGGCAGAATTTTCCCTCAATCTACACTTTTACTTTCAATTAGCGCTAATAATCCCATGAAGGGAAGAACGTGAATTGAGTCCAAGGAAAGAAAGGTCAATGTCTTCCAGAGCCTGCAGCGTGTCGGTCTCGCGGAGCGAGCCATCGGGAAAGCAGAGATGTCACAGAGATGTGATTTTTAAAATACTAATTTTTATGAAAAAAAAAGAGAATCTTCCAGCTGTAGAATCAAAAACCAAGAGTGTCTGAGCTGCAGGTTTAGGTTTCCAGACCCTCAACCTGCTGTTTCTTCTGTGGACTTGGTAGCTGCTGCGCTGGCCTCCGTTCTCCAGCTTCACGATGGGGAAAACAGGTCCCTGCTGCACTCAGGTGACGGGGAGCGATGTTGCTGCTGCCGGCACCACCCTTCTCCTCCTAGGTGCACCTTGCTTTTCTGGGAATGGGGATCCATGCAGTTGGATTTACGCGTGGCTTGCATCAGGGCGCTTCGGATGGGTGTTTGCACCACCCAGCTGGGTGCTTGGGGGGATCCTGCACCCCTTTTCCTCCTGCACATGGGGACGGAGCCCTTGGAGGTTTGGAGGCTTGGAAGTTTGGAGGCTGCTGATGCTCCCTCAAGACTCGGACACAATTGCCCATTCTCTGCAGCAGATGTTAACGTTACACTCTTCCTCACATCTCTTAACGGTTTCATAATTAAAAAAACAGATTTCTCCTGCTGCCTTGCCATGAAACCTTTTCCCTACTTTCATCTCCCATGCGGGCCTCAAGTGTGTTGCAGGCTCACGATGAAAATGTATAAGATTTATGTTGGTTAGATAAACACTAAATCTTAGCTTCTTGCTGGCGTGGTCCTTCCACACTCAGATGGTTCTTTTAAGGAACGGCTGTAGCTCTTTAAAGTAGATTCACAGAAAGCCAGTCCAGTTTGAATGTATTGTAAATGGGATAGATGTTTGGAATATATTTGCAAATTCCTATAAGCTCTGTGCAGGGTTAGAGCATCTTTCATCCCAAGAATCCACCACAAACGGCAGTGCTGAGAATAGAGAAGCAGTTGGTCCCGAGCCTTCCTTCGTGAGTGAGCAGGAGCAAGAGTTTGCAGTTGCCTTTTCCTTAGGATGAAGATGCAGCACAGAAAGCAAAACTGCCTTTGGAAGAGCAAGGTCCTTACGGATGTTGGGATGCATCCGCTGGTGTCACCTTGAGTGAATCCATCCTGTTCTGGGCAGCCAAGCATGAGGTTCCTCCTGTTTTCCTACCAGGAGCAGAAGCAGAGGTAGCTGGCACCAGAATAGGGAAAAAGCCCTGAATATCCAGCCATTTTAAAACTAGGTTTGTTTAAATCCCTTTTATCTTACCTTTTCCAGGTCCACTATGCCCAGAGCAAACCTGTGTCAGTTGGTGGGAACGCAGAGCAACACTCAGAGAGGTTTTTCAGTAGGGAAAATTGATTGTAAAAGTGATCTCTGATCATCAAGAAGGTCTCTGATCATCAAGAAGCTCCTGCTTCTTTTAGGGTATATCAGGAATTTAGCTGTTTATTTTTTTGCTGTTTCTTTTCTGCCAATACAAGCAAGCTATAGTTGCCATCGAATGAGGCCGCTGCTGAGGTCTGGGATGGTACTTGCCATTTCCTTCAGTTTTTTTGGAATTGAAGGGATAATTCTGATCTACTTCAGCCTATAAATTGTCCTCATTCGCTCGCAGCTTGCTGTGTGCATAGAATAAATGATGAGGGTTATTGTGGTGTGGAAGCTGGGAATATGCACATTACATCAGATTTGTTTATCCCCAAGTATATTGCAGATTCATGAGATGTAAATGACCTGAAGAACTAAGATGAACTGAGTAAAGAAAACAAATTGCTAGAAAGAAGCTTTCTCGCTTTTTTTTTTTTTTTTCCTTCAAAATTTAGGTATTATTTTTTGCTTTCAGGTTCCTTTCTGGTGGGCAGGACAGGTTTTTGATCCAAGTGAGCAGGAACATGCAATTCAGCTCAATGCACAGAGCTTCAGTTGCTTTGGTGCTATTTCACTTTAGGACTTTAAAACTTGTTTTTTCTCGTTTTCTTTTATTTTTCTTTCTTTTCTTTTTTATTTGAGCCAAACTGTCCCTTTTTTACTGCATGCAGTATTTGATTTTCTGAGCCCTTTGCAAAGACAGGGCTGCCAAAAAATAAAAAAAACCTTTGGTATTTTATTCACAACTAGACCCAAAAGAAATGATGAGATGTTGCGCTGTGATAATGCAAATAAAAAAATAAGCAAAAAACAGCCCTTTCCTGCAAATAACAGCCTTCCTTATGCCATTTGGGGTGTATGTGCGAAGATAGGCACGGAGCATCTGCAGTGCAATAACAAATTATTAAGCAGATAATATCTAGATTGCGCTCCTTCGAGTCTCACTATCGTGTAGTTCTTACTTAGCTAATTATAGCAGCAATTTGGACGCCTTGAACTGCTTTGCCGAGGGCAGGAATTCTCTCTTGTTGACATCCTTTCCCTAAAGACCATTTTTTATAGTGTCTTTTGTGGCTCCATCCCGTTCCCACCTGCAAACACCGTTGGTTCTGCGGCGGGAATGGGATATACATCCTGCAGGAAGCCCAAATCCCATCTTTTGTTAGGAGGAGAGTTCCTTAGAGCTGTGGCTTGCCATAACTTGTAAGTGATTTTATTTTATAATTTTTTAAAATATTTTTATAATTCATTTTATTTTATTTATAACTTGGTGTGTTTTTATGTTCATTTTGCCCCTTTTCTCCAGCTCCAGCAGCTAAAAGGCAGTTTCATTAGGGTTTTTCTTGCTATTTTCTCTGCTTTAACACCCAATTTCCTCTCCACCCGGGCTTGAAGGACCCCTTTGCCAGGGATCTGCTCCCCTTGTGCCTTGCAGAGGTTCCTTGGAAGCAAAAGCAGAAGCGATTGCAGCTTCATCCCTCCCTGGCCCTCTCTTCCAAGAAGGAAGCCCGGAATAAATAAGCGCCGCTGCATTTTTGAAGCAAAGCCTGGCATATTTGCAGTGCCTGCAAAGAGGGGTTTCTAAAAGTTTGCATCAGCTGTTGGGTTCTATTTCGGCACCGGATTCCAGCGAAAATAGTGGGAATGGCAAGAACTGGGTGAATAAACGACCCCGCACTGAGCCTTAAAATATCCCCCCGTCGGCTGTGGGGAGTCTGCGTTTGCCTGGGATTCTCCCCACGGGTAATTAAGTGCATTATACCCGAGGCGTGTGCCCCTGAATTTAGAGGCTGAAGAGTTTAATTTGTACACAGCAAAGACATTAATGATGGATTAGCTGCACAAATTCTTTTAGCTCCGCTAATCTAGCTTTTGTTAGCTTTTTTTTTTTTCCCTTTTTCCTTAATCTTATTTCCCCCTGCTTGGAAATATCTGTACAGCGGAGCTGAGGTTCAGCAGGGCCTAATGTGGCACCATCTGTTCCCGTCGCGCTGAGCGATGTAAATAAAAGTAAAGTAAAACAAAGTAAAACAAAGTAAAATAAAATAAAATTAGAATCGAATACATTTTAAAATAGAATAATTGTTAAAATAGAATTAATTAAAATAGAATTAATTTTAAAATAGACTAGAAAATAAAATAAAATAGCAGAGAAATTAGCTCGCCTTCATATTGGTACTTGTGTAAATGGGGACTAGGAAGCAGTCCAAGCGTTTGGGAAATTGTAGCCCTCTTTTGCCTAGAGAATCCGGATCGGTGCTGCTCGTGAGCGTTGTGCACGGCCGTCTTGTCTCGGGGGCAGGCTGGAATGGGATCAAACGGGAAGCTTTTCCTTGGATGTGCTCTTAGGGCTGAGAACTCTAACATCCAGGGAGCTGCTTTCCTGAAGGACATCCCAGGCTGCAGTATAAATGGTCCGGAGCGACGTAAAGCAGACAAATAGGACAAAAACATTTTCTTTTGTGGATCCTTTTTCTTCCAGACAAGTTAAAAGCTTGTGTCCACAGGCAAAGCAAAAAGATTCCCCATAAGGAATGGTTTTTTTTTCCTTCTTTTGATACTTAGATGATCTGGCCTTGTCAGATGGGCTATCCAAGGCGCTTAGGGATGGTGCGGAAATGCAAATTATTCCCCTTCTAAATTTCCTGGAATAGAGAGAAATGGGAGTTGTGAGAGGAGCGCTGCCCTTGCTGGCCCCGGGCCGTGCAGAAGTGCTGGTGCGTGTCCCTGCACCTGGAAAAACGAAGCAGGAGGAGCAAGGGAAGAGCTGTCCTTGCAGGACGCAGCCCAGGCCTGTCTGGCCGGTCATTATTCTGCGTTAAAGTCCATGCGAGTTTAATTCCCACCCATCCCAAATAGCTCTCAGACCTCGGTCTTATCCTTAGCCGAAGTCTGGCTGGTCTCATCCTTAGCCAAAATACCTAATACAGCCTCCCACGACCTCCCAGTTAATGCTGAAGTCATAGTGGACTCGCTCTTGCAGCACCCTTGGGTTTGGGTTGGTTCCTTCATCAGGCTGCTGGGCGCATTTTCAGGAGCTTCTCATCAAAAAATCGTGGAACATTTGAAGGAATCACATTGGCGGGACTGCAGCAAAGCCTCCCCTGTCTCCCCTCGCCACCCTGCTCCCCAAAATGCTCCACAGGGCCTGAAAACCCCATTGCAGACACCACCAAGGGCTGGCTCTGTGCGGGCACCCGTGCCATCATCTCATGCCCGCGCTGGATTCCTTGGTGATCCGGAGGCATCTGCATCATCCTGGGGCTTTGCCGCGGTGGAAGTGTCCTCGCTGAGGTGGGACAGCGGGGACCAGAGGCAGTGGTGAGGAATGGGGTACATCAGGAGGTGCCACAGGGCATAGCCCGCTGTGTGTCAGGTGGAGGTGCTCTCCTCACTTGCATCTCTTTGGGCTTTGCTGGTACGTGAATATACATATTTATTGATTTTACCATCCATTTCTCCAGCGTTGTGATATTCTTGAGTGTATTTTAGGGCCAGCTCCATCTACTGATGCCCGTGATTACCTGGGTGGCATCAGGGAACTTTGCCACCTTGTTCTTGTAGCTCATTGTTTGGAAACGGGGAGCATTCCCATCCTTTTTGTCCCCAGTCCATCAGCCCCTCATCCCAGTGCGTGGATTTTGAGACCGGACAGGCTGCCCTTGCAGGCACAGGTGTTTAAGCCCCTGATGTGACATGCTTAAGTCTAACAGGGTATGAAGGGGGGCTAGATGCAACCCAAAGGTCCAAAAACCGGTGCCATTTACACGTCGTAGGTGTCATTAAAGCCTCTCAGGAGATGCTCCACACAAGGAGCGCTTGTGGATGTGACAGAGAGATGTGTCTGGTGAAGTTCGTTGGAAAATAGTATTTGTAGGCTGCATTCTTGACAAGGAGAGGAGGCTTTCGGGTAAAAGCAGTGTTTTGGAAAGAGAAATAAAGATATTTGAAGGTGCTGGTGGTGGCATTTTACCACGGGATATTTTGCCCTTTTGCGGTTCTTTTTGAGTAATTCACATAATTAATTCACCTAAGGAAAGCGAGCTAGGAATATATAAAACCACAGGAAGAGAACCGGTCATTGCACGTTAGAGATCAGTGACCAGGTGAGAGAGCAGAAGCTCTCAAGGAAAGCGGGCTGGGAAGGCAGCTTGTGGTGCCCTGGAGCCCAGCGAGCGCCTGGCGAGGAGCTCGGAAAGGACTTCCCGACTCAGCGGGACTCCTGCGGGTTGACGAAACGTGCGGAGTTTTGTGATTCCCTGGGGAGAGGAGTTGGGCTTCGCTGTTGGCCCGGCAGCACATCTGCCTCTTCCGCGAGTTTTGTGGGAAGCCTCCCGGAGCTGTTGGGTTTGGGTGCTGGCCGCGGTGGCAGCGGGAGCTGTGACAGCCCTTCCCTCCCTCTGGAACGCAGTACGCGACCGACAGCTCCTCCAACTCCTCCCAGAAGAGGGACCAGCCCGTGCGCGCGCTGGCGTCTCCGGCGTCCTGCGAGCACCGAAGGATCTGCACCCGGAGCCACCTGCACGACCATTACAGCTCTGACCACTACCACCTCGAGCAGGTAAGGGGCTCTGGGCCTGCACCGAGGGGGCTGTGCTCATGGCTCAGGGCAGAGAAATCCTGTGTCGCCAGCCTCCTTCAGAGGATCCCCTGCCCTCCTCCCCTGCCCCTTCTCAACCAGCTTTAAAAGGCTTCTTTGATATTTGGAGGTGGTTGGATGGATGGTTGGTTGGTTGGTTGGCTGGGTGGATGGTTGGTTGGTTGGTTGATTGGCTGGGTGGATGGATGGATGGATGGATGGATGGATGGATGGATGGATGGATGGATGGTTGGATGGATGGATGGATGGATGGATGGATGGATGGATGGATGGATGGATTCATTTGGTGTTGCCTGGTGCTTTGTGCAATTGACTGTGATGGTTGCATGGATAGAAACACGCGGTGATGGTCCAGCTGCACCCGGGAACTGGTGACTCCCTTGTACCCGGCTTGTGATTATTGCTTTGTACCCGGGTTGTGGCTGTTGCCCTGGGCCTGTTTTCTCTCAGAAAGCTGGAACATGGGCAGAAGCAGAGCTTGCACCCTGCTCCTGCAGCGGGTGCCATTGCACCGATTCCCTAGTTCTCTCAGCCTCCACAAAATGAGGCCCTCATGGCCACAAAATACTGGTTTTTTTTTGTCAAGCCCACGAGCAGAGCGTGATGCCGAGATGAATCCCGGGTGCAGTAACTGATTTTCGGTGTGTTTTCTGCCTTTTGCCCGCGTCCGCAGTCAGTACCGCGGTCCTACCGGCACGTCAACTTCCCGGATGACGACGAGGAGATCGTGCGCATCAACCCCCGGGAGAAGATCTGGATGACCGGCTACGAGGACTATCGCCATGCCCCGGCGCGAGGCAAGAGCTTCGACCCCGACGACGTGGACTCCTACGTGCGCTTCGCCAAAAGCGAGGCCTCCAAGCACGAGTACACCTACCCGTACATAGACAACTCGGACTTTGACCTGGGCGAAGACATCAAGGGTGCTGTGATAAAGACTCAACCTGTCAAGTTCAAGCCCAGGCGGAAGGAAGACGGCGAGCGATCGCGCTGCGTCTACTGCAGGGACATGTTCAACCACGAGGAGAACCGCCGGGGCCAGTGCCAGGATGCTCCGGACCGCGTCAAGACTTGCATCCATCGGGTGAGCTGTATGTGGTGCGCGGACACGATGCTCTATCACTGTATGTCCGACCCAGAAGGAGACTACACGGATCCTTGCTCGTGCGACACCAGTGATGAAATGTTTTGCCTCCGGTGGATGGCCCTTATCGCCTTGTCCTTCATCGCTCCCTGTATGTGCTGTTACTTGCCGCTCCGGGCTTGTTACCACTGTGGGGTTATGTGCAGGTGCTGCGGCGGGAAGCACAAAGCTGCCGGATGACTCCGGAGGAGCTGCAGGCGCCACGTTTCGTCCTGTAGCCCGAGGAGCGCGTTGCTTTGGGAGCGTCGAGGTGACGCACATCGAGGTGACACACGTGGCTGCAGCCGCCCCGCGGAGCCCGCCGCCTCCGCACCGCGTCCCCTTGCTCATCGAGCGTGCTAACCAGCCCGTCTACAGCGCAGACTTTTGTACTAGGAATCTGTAATCAAGCAGACTGTCTTGTACATGTTTCTACTATTATTTTTCTTTTCCAGTTGAAGGGAGTTGGAGGGAAGACCTGCTCGCAGTGGTGGCGGCTCGCAGCCCGGCTCCCGGCTGCGTCCGTCTCGGCGGCGCCAGGAGCCCCGCGCGCTCCGAAGATGCTCTAACTTGCAGTCAGGTTGTTGTGTGTCTGGAGGGTAACAAACTTGTACCACAACACAGTATTTCTGTCACTGGTTTTCTTTCCTTTTTTTTTTTCTTCCCACTTTTTGTCCTGTTTTCAAGCCGAAATAGCCACCTAAGCTGCAGTTTCTCCTTTAGAGTCCATCGTCATTTCCTTCAGCAAACATTTTAAGTTATTTCTTTGTTCTTAAGCAGAAAGCAAGGCTCAGCTACCGTAGTCACGTAACCTTGAGAATCTGGGAGTTCTCCTTACCTGTAATCATTTCAGACCGCCGCTTGAAAGGGAAACTTCAATTTTAGGGTGCTTTTCCCTAAATAGCATTGGGAAAAAAATATATATATGTTTCCGGAGTTCTGCCCAAAAGAGGGGAACTTCTTCGTTAGCCAGCGCAGTGATTTGAGAGTAAAACACTAAGCTTGTGGAGAGCGACGTCGCCGTGAGGCGCCCTCAGCTTGGAGCCCGGGCCAGCCCTGGGGAAACGCCGCGTGAGGAGGTGGGAAGGAAAAGCCCTGTTCATTTATTGCCTCCAAAACTACCTTTTGACGTGTCCGGGGGAGGGTATGAACGCAAAGCCGGGCTTTAGCCGCCGCCTCCCCGCGGTCCCGGTCGTGCCGCGCGCGTCCCCGCCGCTCACACGTGTCCCCGCGGCGCCCGTGCTCATGCACGCGGGGTGACGGGGCTGAGCCTTGCGGGAGCAGAGCCGGGTTTAACCCCCTGCTCCCGCTTCGCCATCCCTGCCAAGCGGACGCCCGCGGCGCGGCCAGCAGGATGAAAACACTTTAACCTGTACTTTCGTTTTCGTTAGGTGTCATATCGTCTTGTGTACAAGGCTTGTAATTAGCTGGAAAAAGAGTATTTTTCTAATATATTACAAGGAATAGCCAAATAATTTTTATTAAAAAGAGAAGTGATTTAGCGCAGTTGAGCTCTGACTAGCATAGTACAATCCGAATCCTTTGAGGCAGCTAGGGATTGGCCTGGCCACGCTGGCACTGCTGTTCCTGCCATAATTTCTTTCTGCAGTAAATTGCCAGTGGGCGCGTGTCCTTTCCCTCCCTCTATTGCACATCGACATCAGTCTTAAAAGAGAGGATTTTTTTCGTTGTTTTGGGGTTTTTTATGTTTTTTTTTTTTTTTGCCAAATGTAAGGAGCGCTTGCCATTCACTCGGGGGGTTCCTCTGAGAGTTAATCTCAGCTTTTTAGTAAGCCCTGACTTCAGTGTGCAAGGTGCTTCGCACCACGGGGGTCGACAGGCTTCGCTCGTAGCAGTTGCTGGGGTTTGTTTTCTTCGTTTGGGGGAAAAGAAGAAGAAAAGGAAGGATAATGGAAAAGGGAGGGAGCGTTTCGCTCGTGGTGGTGTGCCTGGGTTTGCGCAAGGAAATAGAAATATTTTGTGCCTAATAGCAGTTGACAAATCTCTCCGCAGTGGTGTCTAGGAGCCATCGAGCCAGCCTCAGAAGCACCCAACGGAACAACCTTTTCTTTTTATTCCTGGTCTCCAAGCTGTTTCCTGGAAACAAACACCTGTAAGATCTGCTCTCTCTAAAGCACAACACTACAAAAGGATCTTACAGCTTTTTGTCCGGTCTTGAAGTGCCCCTATTTATTTAAGTCAAGTAGACATACTCCAAGCCTTCCTGTATGTCTGAAAACAAGCGTTTTTTTGGCTTTTTTTCCCTTAAAAGCCCTCTTTTTCCCCCCTCCTCCTTCCTCCCTCTCCTCCTCCTCTGGGGTTTTTGTAATTCGTGCAGGTTTTGCTGCGTGTTGCGTGGTTTGTGAGGGCAGCGGTGTACGGGCACAGCGAGCGCAGTGGGGGGTTCTGTAAATATTCCTCCTCAATTTCCACACTGCTGCTGAACAGTGTGCAGCGTCCTCCCGGTCGGCTTTGCAATACTGACATCAATCATTTGAGAGAAATTATTCAGATTTTATTTTTGTATCTGTGGTAACAAAACATTAACCAAATTTTTTGTTGTCGTTGTTGTTTCTGTTGTGGATTTTTTTTTTCCAAGCTATTGCTCACATTAACGAATTAAAGTGCCTGAAGCCTCATCATTATTGTATCTATATACTAAAAGTTAAAACCCTGTTGTATTGATTTTTATAAGCCTTTTTACCTCCGTGTAAAAAAAAATATATATACAAGTGTATGATGTACATTTTAGTTCTTAACTTCTTTTTTTATTGTTTCTAATATGTATGATCAGTGTAGCTATTGCTTTACAAATGTACCGTGTAAATAGAAATACACCATATGGAAGCGGTGCCGCTCCCGTTATTTGCCGGTGCGGGAAGCGGAGCAGAAGGGAGAGCCACGGGGTGAATCCCGGGATGCGGCGAAGGCGGAGGAGGGATTTTGAGGAGCATCGGCCTCGGGGGCCACTCGGGAACGGGTCTGGTCCCCTTTTCCCATGGGAATGCCGGGCTGCGCTTGGGAAAAGCCCTTTTATTGCCTCATTTTTTTAATTATCAATAAGTGACAAGCTCCTGCCTTGGGAGCCGGATTCCTCCGCATCCCGAAACCTTCCTGCCTTGGGAGCCGGGATTCCTCCGCATCCAGAAACCCTCCTGCCTTGGGAGCCGGGAGTCCTCCGCATCCCGAAACCCTCCTGCCTTGGGAGCCGGATTCATCCGCATCCCGAAACCCTCCTGCCTTGGGAGCCAGATTCCTCCGCATCCCGAAACCCTCCTGCCTTGGGAGCCGGATTCCTGTGCATCCCGAAACCCTCCTGCCTTGGGAGCCGGATTCCTCTGCATCCCGAAACCCTCCTGCCTTCGGAGCCGGATTCATCCGCATCCAGAAACCCTCCTGCCTTGGGAGCCGGGAGTCCTCTGCATCCCGAAACCCTCCTGCCTTGGGAGCCGGATTCCTCTGCATCCCGAAACCCTCCTGCCTTGGGAGCCAGATTCCTCCGCATCCCGACACCCTCCTGCCTTGGGAGCCAGATTCCTCTGCATCCCGAAACCCTCCTGCCTTGGGAGCCGGGATTCCGCCGCATCCTGGCGGCACAAGTGGAAGTAAATAGAGGAGCGCTTGGCCCCCGCCCGGACACCAGGTATTTGGATGGTGGAAAATCCGTGCGCGGTTGCGGGGCGCTGCAGCAAATCGCTCCGAGTATTTCCAGCCGCTTCCCGCGCGCCTGCACACCCGCGCCGTCCCCGTATCCGGAGCAGGGTTTTCCAGGCTCTTTTCCGCCCTCATCTCCCTAAGAAGGCAGCAGGAGCTCGGGTCCCCGGCAGGGGGTTGTCGCCCGGGCGCTTCCCCAGCTCCGCATCGGGAAGCGTTGCTGTTGGAGCTGCCTCCCGCACGTCCCGAGCGGGTCCCACGGCTGCTCCGCTCGGACGGCTCCAACACGGAGAAGACAAACAGCTGGAACTGCCGAACACCTCCAATGGGCAGGGACCTCAGCTGGCCTTGGTGCATCTCCCACCTACCCAACAGCTTGATGAGTTGCTCGACTATTTGGCCGAATTTCCCATCCAGGACTCCAGAAGCCTCCCAAGATCCTGGGAATATTGGCGTCACTGCAGTCCACGGCGAAGTTCCCGCCGGCTTCAATCACATTTGAGCGCCTCGCAGGGCAGAGCCGGGAGGACGATCCTGGAAGGCCCCTCGGGATCCGTTCTCGCTTTGCCCAACGCTCTCCCACGTCTCCCCTCTTCCCAAAGAGATCCCCCCGGCGAGGTGCCAAGAGCAGCGGAGCCAGGAGCCAGCGCTTCCCTCCTGGTCCTGAGTGAGGGCTCGCTTCAGAAAACCTATCCCAGGACTTCCCATTCCAGCAGGTTTCGGCAGCCCCCATGGAGAGCCAGGAGGAAGGGATGTGTTCCAGCCCGACCAGGGCTAAGAAACGCACCGAATACCGCCCGGGTTTTGTTTTCTGCCGTCCATGGAGCTGCCCAAGAGCCGTTTCTGCAGCCCGGGACTGGCCTGGGCGTTCGCTGCCTCTCCGAGTTCCGCTGTCCCCGTCCCCACCGCCGTCTCATCACCAGGAGCATCTTCCCAACTACGGCAATTCCAAGAGATTTCCGTCGGCTTTTCCGTGCATGACGACAAGGATTCCCAGGCTCCAAAAAGGCTCTTGCTGATAACAACAGCCCGAAGGGACCGGTCCTGCTGCCTGCATGCTGGCCAGGCTTCATCAATTAGCACGTCGGGATAACGAGGCTTCCGGAGCCTCCTCAACGCGGCCGCCGGCACAGGAGGTCCCCTTGGCTTTGGATTCACGCGTGCAATGCACAGATCCACATTTACGTGTGGGATTGCTCCAAACCCAAACTGAGGTGGGAAGCCACGTGCACCTTGCCATGCCTGGGCCTGGATGGAAGCAGCAGGTTGCAGCCGTGGCCGCGTCCCTCACGTGCCAAGTCGTCCCAGTTGCCAGCCGCGAGCCTGGGATTTTCCAAAGCTGCTTTTGCACATAAAGACTATTAAAAATCCATCAGGAACGGGGAAAGAAGAGGGAAAACCCCTGCAGTAGTGCTGCGGGCTCAGAGGGCTGACTTGGCTGATGCCGGTGGGGCCGAGCTGGAGCAGCCGCGTTAATCCCCGGCGCGGGGAGGTAAATCCGCCTGGGAGCCGGCCGGGCTCCGCGGGCAGCCAGTTCGGGAGCAGATCTTGGCAAACTCCCCCCTAGCCCCGGGGGACGTGGGTGTGGGGCTGCCCCCATCTCCCCAGCACAGCCCTCGAAGGAAAAACCCAGTTTATACCTGAAGTGACTAATGCCTCGCCTTGCAGGAGCCCTGAATTCCCAGCAGCGGGACCCTGCTCGGTGCCTCGGCGCTGCTTTCGGGCAGAGCTTTCTCCTAAGGGTTTTCTTGCTAATATTAACCGGGACACAAATAGATCCGTCACCGTTTCCTGTTATATTTTGCCTTTTTTTTTTAGTATTTTTTTTCCACCGAGTCTTGCCCATCCTGCCCGCTTCCCCGAGGCTCTTTTTTGTTTATCCGCCCCGATTTCCTTCCTTCCTTCCTTCCTCTTTGCTTCCCCGGAGCCTCCCGGCTCCGCACGGCACGTGGAGCCATCCCGGCAGGACGGAGCCTGCAACAACCCAGCTGTTCATTGTCCGGGATCCGGGAAAGATCCTGGAATTCAGTCTGTGGATTCACTGCTCAAGCCCCATCTGCCTGGCTCCGATCTCCTCCTTCCGTACGATCCGCTGCCCCGGACATATGGGTCTGCCATCAGTTTGTGTCCGCCGGGAGCGCACACACGGAAACATTTTCTTTTGCGCTTTGTTTAAAAAACAGGCACAACCCAAACCCTGGACAATTCCTGAGAACGGATTAGAGACATTTGCAATTGCTCGGATGGAGCAAAGGTGTTGGGGCGCCGCGGAGCAGCCTCCGTGGAAGTGGAAGGAGCGGCGGTTCCGCCTGGGATGCACTGGGATGCACTGGGATGCACGTGGCTCCCCACCAGGATGCCGGCCCGCAGCCGGAGCACCGGCGCCGATCCCGACATGCTGCCACTTTATCCCAGGGCGAGCGCTATCCCAGAGCTGCCGTCCCGGAACGGAGAAGCGGCTCCCGAGGGCAAATCCTGCAGCGCGATCCCGAGGAGCCGCCGCCTTCATCCCGGGGAGAGGCCGGCAACGGGAAGGCTTTAGCCAGCGAAGGTGCGGGCGGCGAGGAGCTTCCCAGCCTCCTGTAAGGAACAATCCTTGTTCCCACCCGTGGTCATGGAGGGGCCCGGCTTCCCGGGAGCGAGGAAGGAGGCTTGGGGACACCAAGGAAGGCCTGTAAAAGGGGATCCAAGCGGAGGTTTTTCCGTCCCTTCTCCAGCAGGAATCACTTGGACACCGTGGATGGAAGCAGGACAAGTGCGAGCGTTAAAAGGGACACAAGCTCCAGGCGGAATTCCCTTTAAAATACCAGCAAGCTCTTGAACGTAGCGCCTGTTTATCAGTACACCAAAGGGGCCAGCGGCAGCGCCTGGAATTAGAGGGTGCTCCTTGGTTCCCAGTTGCCTCTTTGGCACAAGGGACATCCAGGTTTATGTGCCTGCGAGCAGAGTCTGCTCCCATAAAAGCGCATTCCCAGGCTCAGGAGCATCCCGCCGGGAACAACAACATTCCCAGGGCTCCCGGCAGCTGGCACAGCTTCCTCCAGCACAGAGCCCGCTCCAAGGTGGCAGCTTTGGGGTTTCCCTAAGAAACAAAGCTGGAATTTGCAGCTACCCAATGCAGGCAGGCTATTTTGTTTTTTTTTCCCTTATTTTTTTCATCCCAAGACAGCCATGGATGGGGAATGCTGCTGTTCCATCATGTCAGATTTCCTCAGCACAGGCAGCTCGGGGTGGCTCGGTGATGGAAGTCAAGGCAGAGCACAACTGCCAGAACCGCTTTCCCAAAGGAAACAAGGCAAACGTGATCTCCTTTGAAAAAATCCGATTTTATTTTATACTGAAAAGACCTGTCCATTTAAATAGATGTTTATTTCCATTCACGGTCTCAACCAGAGCTGTGTGTTAACATTGTTCAGATATGTATAAAAAAAAAAGCCAGTTGTGGTACACGGGTTAACATCCTAGAGCACGGCGGGCGGAGGAGAGGGGCGTTTGAAGCAGCTTAACACTGAAACCAGGACTTGGAAACCTCACAGCCCAGGAGGCACCTGCTAGTCTAAGTCAATTGCAATCCCAACGCAAGGTATTTGGTCTTGGAAAAAAAGGAAAGAAAAAGCTGAACTGGGCTTAAAGTTGCACCGAGCCCCAGGCCGCCCCTCGGCACGGGCGGTAAGGACGGCTCTCGTGAATCCAGAGAGCAGTTTAAGTTAGTGCGAGGTGTTTTATTTAGTTCTTTAGGTCTGTATACGCATGGTCGCGCTGGCAAAGCCAGGGGCACTGCAGGGCTGGGGGGCAGCTGTTGCTCTCGCTAGTGGATGCTGTGAAGCACAAAGGAAAAACTCCCAAAGGTGGGAGCGTTGGGATTCCTACACAAAGTTGGGATTCCTACGCGCGCCCCTTCCCGAAGCCGGGATGAGCGGACACCACCGTTGAGCGAGGAACCGCGGGGTTCACCGGCTAGATTTGGGCAGATTGTCATTCAAAAAGTCAGCGGTTTAGGTCACTCTTTGGTTTATCTCCGTGATTCTCCACCCTGTCCGAAAGGCCCGGAGTCGGGAGAAGCGCCAGCTCCAAGGCAAGCCCAGCGCATTCCCGGGGCTCGGGGATTAAATGTTCAGCAGACTACAGCAATTCCAAGGACCCCTTACATTCACGTCCCCAAACATCTACTAACTGTGTAAGTGCACGCGCCGAGGCATGACCGGCATGCCCGGGAATTCATATTGTTCAAGTTCAGAGCAAACAGAGCTGCAAAAATAACCCCACCCCGCTAGACTGAAATGCTCATCCCTAGCGCTACGAGAGCAACGGGCCTTACTCAGCAGCCAGGGCCTCTGCCTGGGGAATCCTCCGGGCCCAAAGGAGCTCCCTGCTTTGGCAGGTCGCTGCAGGTGACATTTCCACATTCCCGGGGCAATTTTTCCTGTCGAGCTGTGGACAAAGGGCAAGTGCACGACCGTATGCCGTGCACATGCCAAGGAGCGGAAGGCGGGAGAGGATCTTAACTTCCTTATTGTCATAGGGGGCTTGGAAGACCAGAGGGATGTCGTATTTCCATGCAAAGCAGGGCTAAGTTTAATGCTTGCATCGCAATGCCGGCTCTCTGCTACGCTTTATGCAGGGCAGATTTTATTGCAAAGATGAGTTATCGGGAGGGCTGCACAAAAAATAACAAATTCAGGCGACTCCGCTTGGAGAAGAAGGCTCGGAATTACCAGCGACTGGTTTTCAGTACAACTTAGCTTTAATGTCCTTTCTGGAAACAGCATTTTCATCCCTGGGTTTTCCTTCCTTCCCCATTCCATGTTAAGTATCAAAAAAAAAAAAAACACGAGTGGACAGAATGAACTGGATATTTACCAACCATCATCTCCTATCCCAATGTTATTTTTAACTGCAACAAATATAGGTCATTCTGGAACCCCTCCTGCCGGGGGTTGTTTATAAATATCTGCTCGCTGTGATAAACACTGGTGGGGACATAGTCATGCGCAGTAACTTCTTGGCACGAGGGTCAGTATTTGTGAAGTTTAATAGAAGTGCTTCTGATGGACATAAAGCACTTGAAACTTATCAGGCTTTTGCAACTTAAGTTTGGGGGATTTTGATATCCGTAATTACAGTTTTCACGGGCATTTCTGAAAGCATTAAAGTCTCCTCAGCAGCCGAGAGGCTCCTGTCCCAGCGTAGTCAAGCTTCTCCACCAGGTCTTTGAAGCCCAGCAGTTACGGGAGAGTTAATAAAACATTCTTGTTCCCTGTGCTGAGGGCAGAGGGTACCAAAATGCAGCTACAAAAACGGGGCCGTTTGTGGTCAGCCCGACCCCTAGCTGTTTGTGAGCGGAAAAGCAACGCGGCACAACCCTCTCCAAACCTTTCCTCCCCAGACCGGAGCCCGAAGGCCACAACTTGGCATGTGCCAGAGCGTGGGACGCCTGCAGGCCGTGGCACCCGCGTGCCGCCCAGCTGCAGGATGCAGGATCCAAACCCGGCCCCCTGAAGGACTCCGATCAAGCACCTCCGAAGCCAGTTCCGGCAGCAGCGCGTAGGGAAGCCCGTCGCCCTCAAACCCTGTTGAAGCCACTCCAGCTAATTAAGCTAGTTTCTAACTCTGTTTAATCAAAATTCCTAATTGCACGGAAGAAAAAAGATGGTTAGAAGAGGCAGAGAGATGCGGAGACAACCACCACAATGGCCCAATGGCAAAAGCTGCTGTTTTAAGGTTTTCTTATGCTAAAAAATGAGAAAAAAAAAAGGCACACAACCCCTTGTGAGCTAGAGACAAAAGCCAGCAGTACTACAGCAAGAAACCCCGAAGAGGAAGCCCACCAGAAGCGCCCAGCTGCCTACTGGGGAGGAACAATGAAGTAGACAGGCTGCTCTTGCTCCGTTTTGTTTGCCGGGAAGTGGTCAAATTTAATCGTCAAATTTCGCCACATTAAGAGACATTTAACAAAAGCCACCCCAAGAAACCAGCACAAACGCTGCCCTTTGGGCCAAAGGCCACGGGCAGGCCTTTCCTTAGCGTGTAGCCGAGTGAGTTCAGAGATTGGCAATGAAAGGGAGAAGCAGCTCGAGCCGTGTGATGGGAAGGAGCGTGGGGTCTATCGAACAGTCACGCCGAGCTTCTCCAGCACACGCACGCCCTTCTCCTGGTACTCCTGTCGGGTCATCCAGAAGTTGTCCTTGTCTTTCATGATGTCCGCCAGGACCGCGCCGCCCAGGAACACCATGTGCTTCCGACGAGGGGGGTCTTCGATGCGGATCTTAAATTTCTAGGAAAGGAAAAGACAACCCATTGCAAGGATTCGTGGAATAGAGCCACTTGAAACAAGGATTGTGCTTGCTTTCTAGCGGAACAATGAAATGGGAATTGCGTAGCGAGAAGAATCCAGCTGCAGGAGGGAAACGCATGACCCGCCAGCTCGCACAGCCCCAGTCAAATAGCTACTTGGGGCTGGAAACTGGAGCCAGCTATTCACACTTTCCCCAAAATTACATCTCAGTGTATCCACACAGGAAGGAGAAGAAGGAAAAAAGCAGGAGTCAGAACACTAAATTAGAGATTGCATTTTTGTATTTCATGAACTGAGCAGAGAAACAGTTACTAAAGTTTCATGGCTGAATCGGTTGCAAGTTACGAGATCACCACATCACAAAGTATTTTAGGATTACACCAAGTTTTAGAAAGGCAGAGAGAACAGATTCTAAATCTACACAACTGAGATCAGCTTAACTGATTAAATATTCCCTTAACCTCTTTGATGTCACACCCTATTTTCAATAGCAGAAATGAATACAGTCAAATACAAACTATTAGTGCTCTAGACAAATATTCTATATAGTTACCACCAAGTCATTCCAAATAGCTGCAGAAGATCTTTAGATAATACTTTAAGAACTGCCCGAGTTCAATTCAACATTAGAAACTGCAGAAGGAAGCTTCTCTGCATCTGCTCCTTGAACAGCAATTGCCTCTGTGCTGGGTGTTTGGCTGCTGCCTGCCTTTCCCAGGAACTAATGGAAAGGGAACATTTATTTCACTTGAACACGTGGGAGAACCCTAGTCTCTGACTTTCGAGCATCTCAACTAAAATGCATCACATCCAAACTTAAAAAAAATCACTGAATGCTCAGTGGGGACTTCCTAAGGCACAACTAAAATTCACTAGCAACACCAAATGACACATTTTACACTAACTGACCCAAGGTTTCAGAAATCTTGCCACTAGCACAGGCCTGGATTGCAAATACCCACCAGCAAACCAGCAACACGCAGCTGTGCAGCACGGAGACGCAGCGCCCAGCAGCCCGTTATCCCTGACCTCCTGCTTCCCTCTAGTGGGGATTCACGACAAACACATACACGCGAACACACCGAGCCCAAGCAGGGACTGGCTGCTTACCGAGAGCTTCTCCACGTCTCCCTTGAGGACCCGTTCCAGGTAGAGCTGTTTGAGTTCCCGCTCCAGTCGCGAGGGCAGCCCGGGATACATGGTGGACCCTCCGGACAGCACAATGTGCTTATAGAATTCAGACCTGCTCGAGAAGAGAGTCTTGCAGAGGACACACGGTGGCACCAGCACAGGGGAGCAACTACTCATGTCAGCAAGAGGCAGTCCCTGCACAAAGCAAGCTTTGGTGCTCCCTTGGCACGCTCGCCCGTGCTTTCCCAGACGTCCTTGGAAGCAGCAGCAAAAGCTCTGCGCTTCCAAGATTTCAGGCTTGCTCATTCCTTCCCAAATAGCCAGGCGCCTAGGGAGCCCGTTACGCTTCAGGAGTGGCTGCAGAACGAGCCCGAGCAGAGAGGCTCTCGGCAGCGCCCGTGGGGCCTCTAGCAGAGGATGCTCTCTTGTCTGCCTGCTCTGCCCGCGCCACCCCTGCGCCCTGAGAGGGGATTCGGAAGAGCTTTGCTCCTACCTGGTATCGATGTCAGCCGCCTGGATGGTGTTGAACAGCAACTCGGCCACACCAACGCCCTCCACGTTGATTAAGTGGGGCTGGAAGAGGGCCTCTGGCGCCTCAAACCGTTCGCCACCAACTTTGATAATCCTGCCATCTGGGAGCTGGGGAGGACAGAACACCATTTAGGAGACTGTTTTAGCCACTCAAACACTCGGCCAAGAGCAACTGACCCACCTGGTTCCCTAACACTGGAAAAAACATCACGTGTTGATCATTATCACCACTGTAAAGTATTACCTAGAACTATTAAAAGGAAAATAGATTTTTTTCCAATCATTATGTAATTTATTTGCAGAGATCAGGGAGCAGATACACTAATACCTGCAGACCAAGCATATTCTTGCAGGTACAGTTCCGATTACTTGTTTAAAAGTGTATTTTAAGAGATGCAAAGTTAAACGTTTACCTCCAGACAAGAAAAGCCGTTCAAAACACTCACCGTGTAGGATTCCACTAGTACTGTGGTCTCTAGTGCCAGTTTCTGCTCCTGTTCGATGTTGTAGCCCACGTAGCAGAGCTTCTCCTTGATCATACGCACGGTCTCGAAGTCAGCAGAATGGTTGAAAGCGTAACCTCGCAGCAGGAGGAGCTGCAGCCAACACAGCGCGTCAGCGGGGCTCCCACCAGCACATTCAAGCACTTTTATCTTTAAAAGTTTACTTCTCTTTCGTAAGAATAGACTAATATTAAGTCAAGTCTGTTTTTCATCACTCCAACGTTGAGTGTAAGGGAAGATAACCAAAATAATTCTTATGTTTAAACATCAAGGCATTCCACAGTTTAACCACTGGAGTATAGTGTCTGATTAACAAGGAGGTAAGAATCACTACATCATTTCAATCCTGCAAAACAATTCCTTCTGAAAATAATGAGCAGATCTGATGTAACACAACATCATTTTCAATTTCATATATTGAGAAAGCTAATGATTTTTTTTCAAATTTTCCTTCCCAAGAGAAAAAAAAAAATAGTCCTTCCTACAGGGCGATCATAAAAACGGGAAATCTCTCAATAATATCCATCATATCGCATGTGATTTGGATGAACATAACATAGATTGAAGCAACCCAGAAAATACAGGAGTAATTAAATGCATTAATAAGACAGGGAAAGGCACATGCTGCTTTCATGGTATCAAGGGAATTTAATTTGAACGAGCCCACCCTGGATATCAGCGTCAACATTAAAGATTCTCGCCAGCTTACCTTAATAAGATACCTAGTAATATCCCTCCCAGCAATGTCTAACCGTCTGGTGAGATGAGGGAGAGAAAAACCTTCATAAACTGGACAAATATGAGTTACGCCATCTCCAGAGTCCACCACAACACCAGTCAACAACCCTTAAAGAATGGGAAAAAATATATATATATTTATTAGCACTTTCGTAAATGGGGCAGAAGAGCAGAGAGGCTAAAATTAAAATGAAATAGCTATTTTCAGGCCATCTCTGCCCCTCAGTCATCACTTTGGGGAAACTGATCACAATTAAAAGTTATTTCCATAAAACAAATTTTAATATATTTAGTTCAATATATACTTTCTTTAAATTTTAAGATTTTCACACCAACAAAGGCCTTCTTCCACATTTTTAAATGTTTTACAGGTATGCCTTCCTACATGCTTAGAACTCTACGGTTCAGAATTTATCCGGCATTTTGACATCTTAAATTACGCTCAAATTAAAGAGAATATCATTATTCTAAGATCATTAAATGCTAGGCCATAAATTCCTCAGCAGATTCAGCTGATACTAGTTTTGGAAAAATGGAGAAACCTGGAAGTATTCATGCCACAGATTTACCTTCTTGGAATTACTGGGGCTTGTTGTTAATATCAGATCATCAGATTTATTTGTGACCTGGAAAAAACTACTGAGATCTGATCTGCTCCATGGAAGGAGCGAGCACATCAGAAGAGACCACATCTAGTTTTGAAAGACTGGCAGTTAGGAACTGCTCAAGAATTTCCTAATTTAGAATTAGGTTGTGATCTATAAACCCCTTTGCCTTAAAAAGGGGCACGCATGGGCAGAATTGCAGGAAAGCAACAGCAGGTTTGCAGAGTTTTAACAGCAGCAACATTACACACAGTGACAAAACGAAGTCTTAGAGTGTAATTTTGCCAATATTTTAATCTTTACTGCTATGGATTTAAATGGAAGGTTTTACAGAACTCTCTTTTATTTTCAAAAGCAAGCATTCCATTTAGGTGTTGCTTGGTGGTTATATTTTAGAAGGTCTTGAACTTTCATTTAAATATAGTTTGGAAAAACACTATAGACTGCTCTAAGTTGTTTCACATCTTGCTATTTACAAAGTAACAACCAGAGTTGAGCTTACTTAGGTTAGTATTGAAGTAAGGCCAAAATATATCAGTACTCTATTAGAACTTTGGTTTGGTAACACAATATTATAAATTAAACATTTATTTTCACCTACCTTGAGCATACAAAGTAAGAACAGCCTGAATGGCTACATATACCCCAGAAAACTGGTATGTCTCAAACATAACCTGTAAGAAAAAGGCAAAATGAATGTCCAAATAAAGAAGAATTCTTAGAAGATATTACACAGACGTTTAAAAGAAAATGGTATTTCAATAATGGTATTTTTGCTAAGCAAAAAAATAAACCCAAGCTGTTACATCACATCAACAACTTGGAAACCAACTTGCTTTCGAGCAGCTGGTACATTCAGTTCTATACCTTACTTGTCCATTCACGTCAGATGAGCAATATGAAGGAGTTAAAACATTTCCCATCCTTTTAACAACCACGCTTCATGCCTTCAGGAAACCTACACACCAATTTCTGTAGCTTTATTAAGCCATTCTGCAAAGCACTTAATGAGTGGGAGGCAGCACTTGTAGACCAGCCAAGTACTTCATTACTGAAGGGTGACGAGGGAACAAGACGTTTGCTAAAGGCGTGTGCTCTGATCCTAACCAAGCTCAGCCTTTGCCTTTACGATACGGAGCTCTGCAGTCGTCAAACAGCCGTGGACTATGGCAAAGAAAGCCCCAGCAGACTCCTAGGCATGCAGGTCCACAGGCTGCACCGTGTCCCCGGCTATTTGCCCTAACTGCACCTTCCTCCTTCCTTCTTCACAGCTTCTGACAAGCTTTCTAAAATTGGGTTTTGGTCTGATCCACCGCAGTCGAAGAGATACAGCCCGTGCCACTCGGCTGCTGCGCGCGGTTTGCACAACAGTTCTCAGCAGGGCACGAAAGGCATCGCCTGCTTTGCAGCCTGGCTTCCACTAGCCCCCCAAACCAGTTTCAGTGAGGAAAGTTTAAGGCACGCGCTGTTTACGGGCTCTTTATAAACACAAAGAAGGCCACGTAAACAAGCCATGCTGTACAGCAGTCTTCTCCTCAACATGCTCCATTGGGGACAGGAAAAAATGATTAACTTTTATTATTCTAGCACAAACCACTTATGGCTTTGTTATGCCAGGGCATCTTGAGCACTTCTGCAAATCTTGGGACTATAAACCAATTAAATGCTCAGTACTCCCACTGTTCAAGAAAGATAGCTAAATATTTTTAAAGAAAAAAAGCTGATGCATGACAATTTTAGTATTCAGAAGTACTTAAAGAATCTTTTTCGTTAATTAGTGGATTTTAAATGGCTGGCCACCTCAAAAACAAGATCCTCACAAAGTCAAGTTAATTATTTCATCTTTTTTTAGGTGGCAGGCATAAATAACTCAGCCAACTGTGAAGCATGCCAAAGAAGTTCAATATTAAATGAGCCCTCTAAGCTGGGCTCATTTTATTTTGGGTAATGGAATACTTTGCAATAGAAGAAAGAGACAGAAATTCTTCTATTTGTTTGTATCTGCACTTTGTTTCTGAAGCAGAAGGAAGGGAAGAGGAAAAGAAACGTCATCCATGCCACACACACAAACATTTTGTCTGAGACATTCAGTCCTTTCGAGGGCAATGAGCCATATGCTGCACGGGGAACCCTGCAGGAGGGCCTTTCTTCCTTCCCCCTTTCACCAGAGCCACCCCAAACGCTTTCGAATTTCTTCATTCTACAGCTTGGTGCCACATGCCCTTTCAGTAAGTCTGCAGAAAGGAAAACAATCCTCACGTAAGAAGCCAAGCCTAGTTTAACACAACTGCAACGGGCAGAACCACCAACCTACCAAAAATCTGTGCCAGTCAGTCATGAGCTACTAAAGAGCATACGGAGGGTGCGCTGCAGAACACCTGGCTGTGAGAACACCATTTTTTTGTAAAACCACACCAAAAACTGAGTAATCTAAAAAGAAATCTGGCACAAGGAAAGGAAACGGTGGCTTCTCTAATGGTCACCATTTAGCACTGAAGCAGTACTTGCAGAAACAAAAAGCATAAAGTGTCTGCAGAAGAGGAACAGCTGGAAGGGCAGCACTCGAAACACTGCGAATTTCAACGGGCATCATCTAAACCCAGCACTAATCCAGTGACAGAGAGGAGTGAATCCCACAGGCAACCTGAGTGCTCCCTAAAGGAAAGAAAGATCTGGATTTGTATCTTTTTACAGCAAAGGGAACATGCAAAGGGCATTAAGTGCTGCCTTCGCACATTAAGCCATACTCGAGAAGTCACTGCAAAACCCTTTCGACACCTCCATGCAGGCTTCGAGGTTTTGTTTCTTTCAGGAGGCCCAAATCTGTTCTATCTGGCATGGAAAAAATGCCTTAACGCAGGACATACACACTAGCGAGTCTAAGATACAAATACTGAGCAGAATATTCTCCTAAAAGGGAGCAGCATTGCCCTAGATGAGTCTAGCAAGGAAGAGCTAACGCTCGGGGAACAAAAGATAAGGAATCCTAGATTAGGATAAGGAGGAGTGACTGTACTAGAGTATCTCTGTGGCTACATAATATGCCATAAAAGCCTGGCAGCTCCTGAGTGTATTGCACAAGGAGAATGGACCATAAAGCTAGACTAAGGTATTGCAGCACAAAGCAAAAGGGAAGAACAGTCAGTGTCTTCTAAGTGCTACAAACAAAATATTTTTAAAATATATATTTTACCCTATACGTATGGCAGGTGGATACTTATTGCTACTACAACTAGATGGGCTTGGATGGAAGACTGAGATAGGGAAAAAGATTCACTGGAAGTCAGAATGAAATATAGCACATATGAATGTATATATAATGTAGCGAGGGTATACCCCTGTGTGGATGTATATTTATGTATATATATAAAAATTACACACACGTATATCAATCTATCTGAAACGAACTCAATGACTAAGCTTTTTTTTTTTTTTTTAAATACATCACTATATCACAAAATGCAGAAATATCAGTATTACAGGCTTTAAGGAAATCTTAACTCATTCTTTTACTTCATACTGGGGTAGCTTTCCTTTTCATTATCAAAGCCAGGAAAATATGGAACCTTAACATCATATAGTTGAAATTAAGTACTCATAATTCTCACAACACTGTGATCCTTTAAAAATGTTAATGGAAACTATAATTTTTTCTCTAACTCAAATATACATCTACAAAAATGAATTCTCATTCTCCCTAACCCTGTAGACCACAGTTAAGCATCCANTTAAAAAAAAAAAAAAAAAAAGACAAAACAGAACAAAAATATTTTACAGAACTTTAGGAGACATATCATAAATTGAAATGGTTTGTATAAAATTACTCAGAAAAACTAAATGCAGCCCGTTGTGTTATGGGGGAAAACAGAAACAAGAACACTATTGTAAACAGCTGAAAAGCAGAGAAGCCTCAACAGGAAATTCAACCATTCCTGCTCCATGGAGGCAGCTCTGCCTGACACACCACAAGTTCCTGACATATAAGAGATGTTGTTGTTAACGTAGCACCACGTGATGCTAAAGTGTCCCTCGTGCCCACAATCACTAAGAAGTCCTGAAGTTCAAAACAAACTCAAATTGCACAGTTTGATTTTTTCCACTGAAGTTTTCCCACCTTTGCTTTACTCATTTTTCTCCCAAGCCATGGAAACGTTAGTGCAAAAAACATTCACTGCCCCTTTGCAGACTGTGTTACCACAGCTGTGACAACAAAAAAATTTTAGAGGCCAAGTTTGCAGGAAATGATAAAAGTCTCATTAGACTAATCAACTGAGTTGGGGTGGGGAGGATTACACACTTTCGCACTCAAAGCCCTGGTAAGTAGATGAGCTTTTTAGAATCTGTAACGTTTTTGTTATGTTGAAAACTTAAAAGAACTGGAAATATCTATGACAATTGAGAAAAGGAAACCCAAACTTTTAGCTCTCCTCACATATTACTGCTCTTCAGAAGCTAAGTCTTTGCCATATGTTATTAAATCTATGCATCTGACTTATTAAATCTGACTGTTATTAAATCTATTAAATCTGACTAATCTAAGATTCAGAAGGAAGTTAGGTCACCGAGGATCTACGTTCTTAGGTAGAAAGCTTCTTAGAAAGCTTTCATTAATGATCCTTAATATTAAGCAAAATTAGCAAACTGCTTGTCCTTTGAAGAAGCTGCCATTATCCAAAAGCCAATCTCGGTTCTTGGATCCTCGGAGATAAATATGTATTCCCAGTTCTGTGGTTTGCTTGTGATAGTTCCCCGGAGACAAGAAGCCTGCTTATAACTTTAGAATGAGACAGGCCTGTTTGTGTTTGACCACATGATGACCATTGCTGAGGCAGTTTTGGTTAGAAAACGGGAGAACTGCTTTGCCTCAAACAGCTAAAGATACGACCTTTTAGCCATTCCTCCACACGAGTAATAACCAGTTTCCACATGCCAGACATACCTCCACAATCTTCTCTCTGTTCTTAGTTGGATTCATGGGTGGTTCTGTGAGTAATATTTTACAATTTTTTGTGTCAATATTAAGTTTTTCTGGTCCAAACGTGTAATCCCAAAGGTGCTTCATATCATCCCAGTTCCGAACTATGCCATTCTCCATTGGATAATTAACTTCCAGCATTGAGCGTAATTCACTTGCTTCATCACCAACCATGAGGTCCTGTAAAATTGTAATACAGAAACACGTCAGTGTTTTCAAAGTTAGCTTAACACCAAAACGCTCAAGAATGCCAGTGAACAGCTCCAGCTTGTGTCCAACTGTGCTCTTAAACAATGCCCATGTTTTAGAATGGCTTTCAAGCGCTTAAGAAATAGAATATGTTTCATACAGTACAGCTGTGACCCATCCCAAACCTTCCCAAAACCAATTTTGTTAACTCCATTCTCTAATTAACCTTAAACATACCAGCAAATCCTGTTACAGCAAGACTCTACGGAGACCTTTATAAGCATAGATGTTTCTCCACTGACACCTCCAAAATGCTTTTATCAAATACTCATTTGAAAAGGCTGAGATGCAAAATAGCACATAAGGGCAGGAGGTGGGATTTGCAGAATAGTTTTCCATGCATGCTGCAAATTTCTGTGCACATTACCAAAAAAGGAATAATGAGTGGTGCATAAGCATACAGAACAGTAGCAAAAGCAAATAAGGGATTAGAAATTCCACACCAGACATTAAAAGAAACAATGGGTCACATATTAGCCTAGGCCAGGAGGGTGTGAAAGAGAGAGACATCTAAATACAAAATAACCCATCTGGTCCATGCCAAAATTCCCAAGCCAAAAGTCCCAGAAACACATTCTTACACAAATGCAACCAAGTAATGCATAGTTTGTATGTTCATCTTATGCTAATTAAGCGGTCCTTTCATCAAAGTTAGTTATGCAAAACACTGCACATTCAAATTAGTAGCACCATATCTTTTCCTTCCCCACATATTTCCCAAAGGAAGTATGCACAATAAAATGTAACCTTTGCTCCGTGTTATATCCCATGCTCTTCCAAAGAAGCCTTCGCTGACTTAATCATATTTATACTCTGAGAACACATTTCTAGGCACCAACAGTCCTGCTTCCATTCATCATTCCATTCAAAATCAAAACAAAAAGCCCACAGCTGCCTCACACAAAAATATGCCTCCAGCGTCTGCAGTTACTGTGGCACACACTTTGAAATGTGGGTTACTCAACCCACAATTCAATGCTAGGGAAAAAAGAGAAAAAGATGCACAATGAAAAAATCTAGTTTATATAATGCCTTAAAAAAAAAAAAAAGTAGTAACATATAGCTGATCATAAAGTTCATTTAAATCACACAATCTGTCTTCTACCTCCTCGCCCTGACAAGGCTTTTCATTTGCTTTCCCTTGCACAGCAGATCGCCCCTTGGCTATCTCAGCTGTATCGAAGGCAGAAGCCAAGGCTGTTACATTCTAAAATCAAATGTACTTTAGCAAAATACACCATTAAGAGACTGGGCAGCCACATGACCTCTGAGGATTTTAAAAGACAAAGTTCACCACTTCCAATAATCTAAAACTTGTTCTGCGTACTGTTTTTTGAAGCCTTTGCTGCCGAATAGGACATAAACTAGGAAAAGCCACTGTTCTAACACACAGCGAAAGCTGCACCAATTCTCCACGTCCTTTCAAAACCAAGCCACGGGGCAGAAGAGTTGTCCCAACAAACAGCCTGCACACTCGGGTAGGTGAAGCTGCAGAGAGGAACCAGTGACAGGTCAGTCAGTGTTTCCACCACTTTTGCACTCTGAATAATACTTGCCTAGCTGCAATGTGAAAGTTGTTTCAAGCCCTTAGTTTGTAATGGTAAATAAAGCAAGTCCTACGGCTGAAGATACTGAGCTCATGTCGATCTAGAAGTGTTATTCTTGCATCTTGCAAAACTACAGGTTATGTAACATTTAGAAGCAATACATACAATATTCTAATGAATTAGTTGCTAGTAAACCAAAGCAATGAACATCGTCCAAAATAAGTA
Organism: Nothoprocta pentlandii; assembly: GCA_013398315.1. Classification (NCBI taxonomy): domain Eukaryota; kingdom Metazoa; phylum Chordata; class Aves; order Tinamiformes; family Tinamidae; genus Nothoprocta; species Nothoprocta pentlandii. The sequence continues at coordinate 354,097 of VZSG01000686.1, forward strand.
TGTATTCAAATGTAAAATGTAGGACAAGACAAAACAATAAAAAGCATCAAAAATAACATGACAGCTACCAGGTCCCATCAAGCAAAAATGGTGAACAAACAGCACAGGGGGCACCTCACTTACCATCTTTTTGTTATTCTACTTCAACAGGTCAAGAAAGGTGAAGAAAGAAGGTAGAAGCAAGAAAGTCAGAAAAGGCCTAAATGAAATTCTCATATTATTTTAAGTACACAGTAGAAATAAGCTGAGAAGAGAGGCATGTACAGCTGGCAATGATCTGAGTTAGTGTAGCTAAGGCCGAGCTATTCTCAGGATCTAAGATTAAAATCTCTCATTAAAGGAAGTTATTGCTACAAGTCACCAGCATTTCATTTCTATGCATCGTATGCTACACACAAGATCAGTATATCTGCATCCTTCTAGTAAACAAGATTAGGTCCATAAATATTTTGTAGCACTGGAATTTTACCCTGGGCATTGTATTTATCTGAAGTAGACTAGACAGCATAAGGTATTTGACCATAAATTTAGCAATTGTTGGAATTAGTTAAGTTTTAAACATTCACCCTTAAACACTCAAGAACTGAAAACAATAACATGAAAGCATTCGCCTGTAAACCTGCTAATCCACATGTCATGGAACAAATACGTGGAAAGCATCAAAAAAGAGATTTACTTCATTTATGCTATCTAATTTTAGAACGGAAATAAGTGATCATGAAGTGAAGTAGTAACAGCAGTTACTACTGAAAGTCCCAGCCTATAGCAATCTATGGAGGAAGGAAGAAAAAAGAAGTTGGGAAGCACTAAGGAACATTGGAAGCATATGCAGCCACACGCTGTTCACAGGTTTACTAAAGTCATTTTCACTATTAGTGTGGTTCAGTTAAATCTACCTTGAGTCACTTAGGCTGTTTAAAGCAATACAGCAACTATCAGTTCCATAAAGGCAAATCTACTTACTCTACAACTGGTGTCAGAGGAAAAGTGTACTAGTCTCTATAGCCTTTGCAAAACAATCCCGGTAATAATAGAATTTTTGTGTTTATGTCACATATTGACTGTGGGAAACGCTACGTCCCTCATGAGGCTGATGTCTCACTGTCATTTTTCAGGCCCTGGCCATGCTCACACATGTTACCTGTTCCATAGGTGCTTTTGTGGCTATATAATAAACGAAAACAAGGGAATTAAGAAACACAGGAGAAAAAAAAGAGAGGAAAAAATATATATATACCAGTATCCCAATCTGATCACTTCTATAGCAGCAAGAAAATACTCAATGTTGTTGTGCTGTGTTGGCATAAGCAGCCCCGACCACTAAGCTGCCCTCAACCAACCTTCCCTGGAACATGAAACCAAAATCTAAAAGTACAAATGGATAAAGCAACCTGAAATTGATGGTTCAACAGATGGATAACCAGTGTTTTCTAAATCTTCTGGATTGTGAATTTCACACAAAAAAAAAGGTACTCAGTTTTAAACTTATCCAGCAAGAGCTTGCAGTTAGTAGCTAGAATTCAATTTTGGTATAAAAGTCATCTGTTAAAATGCTTTTAGGAAATCTACAGGAATCCCACACAGAAAAAAAAAAAACCAACAAGCCTTCTCCTGTACTATCCTACTGGGATATTTGAAATATCTGTGGCACAGATTTCTTCTCTTGATATACCATTTTCTTAAGACAGAATGACCAGCTAGCGTAGACAGAAGCTACGACAACTAGGAAGAATTGGGACACAACACTTTATACTCTCTAAAATATACCCAAATGTTCCCATGCTCAAGAAGAAAGAAGACAGTACATACAAAATTAAGACATTACTGTGGGTTTTAGGTTGTTTTTGCATCCATCCCATAGCAGTTAGCTACTTCTTCCTCTTATCTTCCTAATCCAACACTGTCATCTTTAATGGTATTAAAATAACTTATTAGGTAAGCAAAGGACACCAAAACTGGCAGGGCAGGTTATATCAGATCAGCTAGAAAGAAAATAGATGTGACCTCATCAATAAGATTTTATGCTAGTGAATTTCTCCTGGACTTGTTGCCTTGTTACCACAGCATAACTTCCATAACACTTTATTGGAACCTGCTTGTCACATCCAGTTCAAGCAGATATCTGACGAAACACCTCTACCTAGGTCTTGCAAGAAGATATGAAGTATTTTTGCTCTCCCCACTAATCCTTCTACCTACTGTGGAAGGAAAAGAGATCTCCATTCTTCCACCCACGCCATCCTTGACACAAAGTAAAGGGAACTGCAGCATGGGGAGCAGGGGAGGAAGCAGTTTGGAAAAGCCTGATGCTTTTCTTCCTCTCTGCTTATTAACACTGCCTTCTGCACTCATATTACCAGCTTTTTAACAGGCAGCAGCTGAGAACAGAAAGCCTAAGTTCTCACATGGAGTTCTGAAAATAATGAGACTGGCCATATTTTTTTTTCCAGCCAAGCTGTTGCTCAGCTAGCAACAGATAAGGCACAACTGAAAGACTGTGGTTCCGCTTCACCATAGCTGGCCTAAGTGACTGCCCCTCTAGTTCCCCATCCCCTCCCACTTCTCCTTCAGGTTCCCAGTTCTGCCTTGCACAACTGCCTAGTGAAGCAGTCAAAGCTTTAACTGACAAAGATATTACTATTTTTCATAAACAAATTACTCTTTCTCTGTTGGCTGGCTTCCTAAAGTCGCTCATGACATGACTGCACAAGCAGCATCGCCAGCATGAGGTGAGATGTGTGGCTAGGAACAAGAAGGGAGGCTGTGACCATGCAGGGCTAAGATGGAGCTGCTGAAGACTTTATTACCCAAGCATCTACTAACATTTGCAGTATTACTGTGCATTTACAAAGCAAAGAGAGAAATGACAGCTCCCCCAGACTTTGGGAAAGGATTCTCAATCAGTGATTCCTCGCTAAGGCCAGGCCTGGAATTACATATTAAGATGAAGTCATCAGAAGAGAGGAGCCTCTCCCTTCCCAGCTCGTGTAAAGTACTATGTCTATCATCAGCAGAAACAAAAGAAAACAAGAAAAAAGCAACAATGACATGTAAACACAACTAAGGTTAAACATCTTATACAAGATCACAGATGATCAACTCTGAGCAGTAAGCAACGGGGATAGGAAGAACTGAAATTTTCAGCTGTTCGTTATTCCGCACGCTCTCAGGAATGTTACATTACAGCTAGACGACACTTCTGTCAGACTTCTGCCTTTTAATCTTAAATTCATTTAAATCCTGGCATTTGGAGTGCCTTTTTGCCCAGAAACACTTGAGTCCTACCTGCTACCTCTTTCATTACGCTAGCTGAAGGCCTCTAGTAGTTTTAGATTACCCTCTCCGTTACTTTGCTGTTATGTGATAGGCTAAAATCCAACAGAGAAATGAATCAAGAGATACTGAAACAGCATAAACAGTAATAAAGGGGGGGAAAAAAAAAGCCTTCACAGAAATTACATAAGTCAAAGGCTGCCCTATTTTCATCCATTAAAAAGAAATAATAACAAAAAATTACCTTGATTTCAATGTTTCCCACTTTAGCAGTTGATCTTATAATAGGTCTTCCAACCAAAGCTGGAAAAATATGCTCTGGAAAGTTTGAGCCTGCATAGCCACATTTCACAAACTGAAAAGAAATAAAGAATTGGGTTAGAATATGCATTTTTACTTGTTTACTACCAGAAACCTGTCTTAGCAAAACAACATTAGGTCCCCTGATTTAAAAGTATTTCCCACTGGAAATCAGCTGGATTTATGCTTTCAAATCACTTTTGCACATTTTCAATGTTGTCTTGATCTATAATACTGAACAGAATGTTTTTAAAGGAAGTGGTCAAACCTTGAAGGAACAGCACTAAAGCTGCTAACACAATAAGAGACGTAAGAGCTTCCAGCATTTGTTTTTTTATTCCTTTCTATGCAAAACTTCTCCAGTAAGCTGAAACGGATCATTTTGAAACAGATCACCTTTTAACAAGCACCCCATGAGACCAAATTAACTAAGTCCTCCCATGAGAGGGAAAGGCAGCAGGACACGCATAAGAAAGAAGCACAACCACATGAATTTAAGTATTAAGCTGTTACATAAAGGGCTCAACAGGGAGTAAGCAGTGAGAATCTCTGAGCAATTCAGATTAATTTTTATCAAGAGTTTCAGAATTTTCAGAATTTGTTTTAAGGGAAAAAATATGAGTTTGCAGTAAACCCTTCCAAAAGGCACAGGACAAATGAAACCTTAGCTGATAGTAATTCACAAATAAGCCAGGCTAAAATGCTTTTTGTTACTAAATACACATGAAAAGAAGAAGTTCTATGTCACTGGGAAAGAGTGAGCGTAAGAAATACACACGTTCAGTTGAGGAAGATCATATGTTCTCCAAAAACTGCAAGAAGCTACAATTTAAGCTAATGGCAACCAGCAAATTAGCAACTCCAATCATACTACTCTGATGCTTATCAGGATTAATACAGAGCAGGCTTCTCTTCTTTAGTACATGCTCAATATATCATGGTGTGGCAGTCCCGCAGAAGAAAACCATGCAGTCCTGAACCAAACATGACACATTTTGTCCTGCAAAATTACTGAAGCAGCTAGGGGCAACAGACTCATAGGATTCCTTGGGCAGCTCTCAAATTCACCCTTAAGCTCATGTTGCTCTGGGCTTTGTCCAGTTAGATGTCAAAGGCCTCCGAGGACAGAGAAGGGACAATGACTTTGGGCCTCATCTCAATCACAATTTATCTATTTCAGGTTGCATTAAAAGCCACTTGTTGGAATCTCCAAAATTCTCACTGAATTTTCTGAAGTGAGTTCTAAAGGCTTCTGCTAAAGCAATTACCATAGCAAAGGGTACAACTAATTACCCTAGCTAAAACCAGCATGAATTAGTACTTCAGATAACAGATCCTTATTTACTTAAGAGTTTAAATGTTTAACTCCCTTCATCAGCACCCAGTAGAAAACACACAATGGTGGAGGAAAGGAAAGAAATGATTTTGCTTTTTGTGGCCCTCATCATTTTCCCCCGTTCTGCGACTGCTGTCTCCAAAGGCAGAGCTATTTGGCATATACAGTGAAAGATATTGTATAAAAAACTCATTTCACTTACTCTGGTTCAAGCTGTGTTTTCGGGAAAGGCCAGCACTTATCACCCATTTGCTACTTTAAAGGAGTTATATAGATTTCACTTATGTATTCGAGAATGTCGTGCTGCTATGAAAAACCACAAGCATTTTTGGATTGCACTACCTGCGTGTGCCAAAAGACTTTACAGTTGGCCTTTTACATCACAGGAAGCACTTGAGACAGCCTGAAGGACCAAGCTGAGCCCAAATAACGGTGTACAGTTTTTTACAAAAAAATAATCTCCCTTTCAGGCTTGCCAAATTACCACATGCAGAGCAATCACACAACTTTTATTACTGCTACAATATTAACATACACTTGCTATGGATCAGAATTTCACTGTGCACTGAAATTTGGGTAAGTTACCAGGAGACCCTGTAAAAGAGTCTGAACAATCATATCCTCTAGTTCAGGGATCCAGAATTCGTACAATCCCAGCCATAAGCACCTTCAGGCAGCCCAGACACCCAGACAAATCTTTACAACTCGGCCTAGTGGAACTTGAACTCCAGAAGCTCCACTCTCAACATTAGAATGCTGAATTCCAAAAATATCTGAGCTAAGCTCTTATAGTTTGAACTGGAATAGTAACTCCTAGCACCTTTCTACGCTAAGCCCTCAGGGATTTGACACACCTTCCCAAAGAGTATGTGACAGCAGCATACTGACAACAACAAATGCCTCATTTGGAAAACAAATTGTCATTTTTACAATTTCACAACCAGCCTGTCTGAAATAAAAACTAGATTTAGTCTATCTGAAATACAATGAATAAGACTGAGCTTTGGCATTCACAGACCATTCCCTTCCTCTTTCACAATGGAACTAACAACCTTAAAAACGATATTTTTACAAAACTCAGTAGCAAACAGAAAGGGGAAAAAATTACCTCCCCTTGCATAGACTATATTTTTTCCCCTAGGCTACAGAGTTATTTGGTGAAGATGAGAACAAGTCTAGCCTCATGTGTCAGCCTCTTTCGACTCTTTTCCCAGGGTTGGGTTCTTCCTGCCCTTAGATAGATAGATGATATTCAGCTAGTTTAGTAGGTTCCTTAGAACACAACACTGGTTATTACAGGTAAAGGAAAAGACCTAATACTAGCAGTAGCTAATTCATCCAAGGGACAAAAACATGTCCATAAATAATAGATCCTGGACAGTTTTCATTTTCTGAAGGAGAATAGGAAAAAAAAAAAGATGCTTTCCCTCCTTATCCCCCTTTCCCCCCCTCCTTATCCCCATATCCCCTCTTTGTTTAAAGATTATGAACTTAGCAGTTTGCGATATAGCAGGTTTTAATTTTCTAATGAATTCATTGCCCTTTCCACTTTGAATATGAAACCTTTCAACAAAATTTAACCACAGCACACTTATTTCTCTCCCACTCATTATTGGATACACCCTTTGAAACAATCTTCATGTAACTTCAATACAGTGCTTACTATGTACCATGCTTGTAACAGTAAAAATGCAGTGAATTTGCACATCTCTTCAAGGAGGCCGAGAGCTCAAAATCATGCCTTTTTTTCAAATGTTTGCTCTGCCCCAGAAGCATTTTAAGAATAGCACTTAAGTTTGCCTGTGTGCAAGACCACATATGTAAGAGGTTTTACCATATATAGTTTCTTCTCCATTGCACTGTGGTTTGTACTGACTCTTTCACTTCCTACTGAGTCATCAGGCAGCAAGAACTTGTATGTATAAGTATTCTTTCAAATTAGAAGAATGAGGAAGCTTTCTACATCTGCTCATAAACTTATCACGTGACAAGTCTTAACAGGAATATTTTTCTTATCAGCTATCTCTGCTTGATTCTTTTAATTGAAGGAAATCCTAAACAAAGATCGCTAATATAACGAGAACAACTGTCCAGGTCATTAAGGAAGTCACCGTTTGACTTGTACTAAGAATCCACCTCAATTGCTCTAAGATGGCAGCGAGAGCCTCTCTCAGAACATGTGTTGCAAGAACACACTTCTTCAGCACTTGTTCCTCAAAGACTGATCACAGCCAAATGCATTAAAAACTCATATTTTAGCACAACACAAACAGTATGCTTTCAGATAAGTCAAAAATGCATCTAAAATTTCTAAAAATATCTTTTTAAAAAAAAAAAAATTTTATTTTTAGCATTAAGCAAGAGATGCAAGGCAGGGTTTAATAAGACATATCATAGGGTACCAGGCAGTTTTCTAACACAAAGAAGCTCTTTTTTATTATATAACAATATTTACTAAAAAACCACAAGTTTGGCCATTTAGAACTTGCGAGTCTCAAAATATTCTGATCTTACGAACTGAATATTACTGAATTTATCCCAATTCAGTCTGAATATTTTAAGTTTACAGCTTCAACACCAATCATGTGCTAATACTTCACACTGCACATAGTTATCTCTGGGGCCAGGGGATGTCCATGCACGCACAGTTCTGCTCAGAGCTAAAACTCAGCCCCAAAAACAGAAGTTGAAGCAAAACACACCCCTACTCTATGGATACAGCAGCAGTGTAACAGTAACTGTCATATTTATTTGTACCCAGGTGGTACAATTGATCCAGGGAAAAAAAAATCAGATGTCTCTTTGATTTAAAAACAAATACACATTGTACCTGAACTGGGTCCCAATGACAGCTTGTAAAATTGGATGAAAATAATTGCTTCTGTGTCAGGTTTCATCCCTGAGATCGACTACAGTGCGACACGATGTATTTAGAAACAACTAATTCATTACTAGTGCATAAAAACTGTATTAAAGCAACAAATCCAGAAACTATATCAATTTCTACCAAAGCCAACAGAATGAGTATTTAAATACTTTTAAAAAAATGAAAAGAAAAAACGCACAATCCAGCTTCCATATCCATTTGTAAACGAAAAAAGATAAATTTTCTCTTTTCCTTCTTTTTACTACAAGACAGTGTAAAAAAAGCCCAAAGGCATTACGCCCTATTAAAGAGGATTTTTCTAAGGGATGAAATAACTTCAGAGCTGTCAAAGCTGATATTTTTCTTTTGGAGCCACTCGAATCATCTCACATGCTTACTGAAAACTCCTTCCGAGATCCAGCATCCTGCCACTGGAATTAACTGTGCCATTCTTTGTCTCGACTATTCCACCTTCAGCTTTAAATACTTTTGTCTTTATTCAAAAAGAAGGACAGAAAGCTTCCCTTTTCTTTGGCCTTTCCAGAGTTCCTGATGTGCTGTCAGATTTGTTAGCTCCCCGGAGGGTTTTACTGCAGGAAGAGTCTCAATTACCGAACAAAATCACCAAGGGGGGAACCCACCTACAACACCTTATCTGTCGCCTTTAGAAACGGTATCTTTGTCACTTCCTGCCGAGGCGCCTCGAAGCCTCCCGAACAGCAACAAAAGCGCAAATTTCTCGCGTGGGCGCCTGTGCCTAACGCAGGGCAGCAAAGCGGGGGGAAGAGGAGGAAACCTTTGCGCCCTCTTTCTCAAAGGGACCCATTTTGGGGGGATTTTTGCAGGTCGCGAGGCTCTTAACGAGAGGACCCCGTCGCCTTTTCACCACGAGCTCTGCGAGCTGTTTCCACGAGGACAGGAAACCGGCACATAGGGGGGGTGTAGCGCAACGAGGCGGATCAGCTCACCACTCATATTAACATAATTTACAAGACATATATAATTTAGGTATGTATTTCATGCCTGTCGCGCCTCGCGCAGGCGGAACCCGCGGGAGCAGGGCACGCGCGCTCCAAGGGCCCCGCGGTCGCGGCGGGGCCCGGCCGCCCCCTCG
>VZSG01000686.1:364045-380061 GCA_013398315.1 Nothoprocta pentlandii
TTTTTTTTTTTTTTTTTTTTTAATTTTTCCCCCTTTCTCCCTCTCTGTAACGATGCCCAGGAGCCGAGGGCGCTGGGAAGACGTTATCCAAAAGGCCCTGTCTGGGAGAATGAGGAGGCTACCCGAGCCGAGAGGGACCAGCCCGGGCCCATGGAGCCGTTTGGGGAGGATTCCTGAGGATCCCTGGAGCAGCAGCAGCCTCCCTGGGTACGCGCTGCACTCCCACAGCTGACACGCTCACGGTTCACAGTCATTTTGAGGTGTTTCCAGCGTGTGAGGCTGGTGAAAGGGGAGGCTTCGGCTGTCAGGCCAGGATGTCCGTAACCTGGGAGGCCTGAAGGAAACGGAAAGCACTGGTTAACGCCTCTGGGGTTGCGTGTTCACAGTGTCCCTATAAATATGCTGAAGGTTTTAATTCAATTATACATAATAATCAATAATTATGTATATTAATAATCGATAATTATGTATTATTATACATAATAATCGATATATCGATAATAGAGCTCCCTTACAGCTTTGTTACACGATCCCTTTTCTAAAGGGAGGGATATTGGCTATAAGTTAAAGAAAAATCTCTGTTTTAAGGGATTAGTTTGAGAATTGCATTCCGAAATTAAAGCCACTCAAGAAACTGGTTAATTTGCTGGCACAGCACGTAAGGCTGCCCATCCAAGGGAAGCGAGTCCTGTAACGGATATAGGCCCATTAAGGAGGAATGTATATGCTGCACGGTATAGTCATTAAATCCGTCACTGTGCTTGCTGCCAACTCGTGCTGTCAGTTGTTGGGCAGCCTTAAAAGGTTTGTAGGGTTTTGCTAAAAGTCACACGCAGTGTAGGAGAGGAAACACAATGTGGTTTATGGCTTGACTGCAATAGACTGCTTGTTTTAGGGGTGTAATTGAGCTGTGAAACTGCTTTTTTTTTAAAAAGTTAAAAGAAAAGTCTCTATTAAGGAAGGTTACAGAGCGTGGCAGCAAGAGTGTTAATGGGAAGGAGAGAAGTTGTAGTGCAATATTTGGCATTGCCCTTTGCCACAAGTAGGGAAATGGAGAATGTTCCCCGTGTTGGGGGCCTCAGGAGATGCCCGAAGCTGGGCAGACTCTGGGATGTGTCAGTATTTGGCAAGTGCTTGGACCATGCTGCAAGTCCAGGACATTTATTAATGAGTTGTAGTATATTCCACCCAAGATACAGGTATATTTGTTGTAGGTCAGGTATGTGATGCAAAGATATATTGGAGGGGAAAGCTTAAAAATCAGGGAATTTATGGGTAAAAGTGTAGGCTACCATGTGCATTTGAATTGTCTTTTATATACATACATATATATATATACACAGATATATACAGCATGTATTCCATTCTGTATGCATTCTAGGTAGTACATCCTGCTCAGAAGGTTGTGAAGAAATATGCAAGCATATAATAATAAATGAACAACTTTTCTGTGCTTTTGGAATCTAAAAATCGCGTGTACATGCTTTATCATTTAGTTTTCTTGCAGTTAGTTGAAACATATCTTTGCAGAACGCGGAATAAGTGGAAAATTTCGCTCTCAGAAGCATTTGAGCTCCACTTGGTGTAGTTCTTGAAGGGCTAATACTACTAATAGTAATCATCACTTTGAAGCGCTAATACTACTAATAGTAATCATCACTTTTGGAGGAATCCTTTTTTGTTTCCTATTGGGGTATTTTGCCCCTGTCACAGAATTATTTCATTACTTCAGCTTTAGAAAGATGTGTTGTCTCATTCCCAGAAAGAATCCCTTTAGAAATGACTATACACTTGGTACCATTTGTTGGATTTATGAAATAATGTATGTAACGAGTTACAAATATTTAGGGATTCTGAATACCTATAAATAGATGCTGGTTTTAAAGGACAGATGCTCAGCAAGCCTGGATTTCTGTGAAGGACGAGAGGGGCTGGATTCTCCTCCCTGTTTAGCACCACCCAGCCAGCTCATGCGAGTTGGAAACAGTGGCATGGTTGCAAAACATCTTCTTGCACATCATAGATAAAATGTAGGTTACACTACCATGCTCGAGTGAGGCATTTGGGTAAATCATTAAAATATGTTGAGAACAGGTTTTTGCTGCTGGGATTTCCCAGTAACGTTTCTTCACAAGATGGAGAAAACTCTTTTCCTCTTTAGTGTCATTGAGTTGGAAAATATGAGCTACTAATTTTATTTGTTTCCAGATAAACACAAGACCATAGTGTATAGGTCACTTTATTTTTGAAATTTGATGGAAATAGGCACCCCACGTGGCATCGTTGGTGTATTGGGCATCTGCTATTCAGAGTTTTTAAAGCACACTTGAAAACAGTGAAATTATAATATGGAATTCAGAACAGACAAATCAATAGATTTCGATCACTGTATGTGTGAGGATGTTCTGTACAAAGCCTAGGTCCTTGTAGGGCGAGTATTAGAAGGTTGGGACCTAAACAGCTTATGCATCTATAACATTGCAAGGAAAACCTGTCTTTTCAACCGTGTCATCTTATTTGAAGCGTTTTAATTTTTGATGACCTTAATTGAAGTCCTGATATGTGCAAATTAAATGCTTTGGGCATAAAAAGTCACTTACTGCAGGCGTCGGTATGCTCTAGGACTCTCTTCCCTTGCCTCAAATGTTTTGTTTTGCCTAGGTCAAGGCAGTGGATGAAGGCTATTAATAAACCTGAATTATCCACCCAAATCAGTGGATAAATCCACTGATAAACCACATAAAACAGTGGTAACGTTTTTCAGACTTTCAGGAAACTGATTTGCAGAGATTTGAGGTTCTTCCCATTCTAACAGAAGCCTACAGCTTCTGAAAACTGGCTTCCACATATTGAAGTCTGGCACGTAAAGCTTGGATATCAAAAATTAGATGCTAACTTTGAAAATATAAATGTTATTGCACTGATAGACGAAGTTTGAGACGGAGCAGGACCACAATCTAAATCATAGACTGATGCCCAGTCCTGTGCATTAGCCACAACACTGACTTTTTAATACTTGGAACTTGAATACTGACTTTTTCAAAAGTAAATGTAGTTTTCTGAGAGCCAAAGTTTGTTTTTACCTCAATTTTTCGAAGACTAGAGAGACTCTAAATCAGTAGATAATTCATTGCTGTGGAGGTTCAGCCCCTTATGAAGAAATGTCATTTTATTTATTTTTTTTACCATTGCTCATTTTTATGCATAAGGTTATTTTCTGTTTCTAGATAATACTTTTATTATATGCCTGATCTCTTTACAAACATGACTGTATATAGCCATTCATTAGAAAGAAAATATTGCTATAATCTATCAGATTTTAAGAGTATCCCTTAACTTACTCTATTTAATAAGAATATTTAGAAAAGCAGAAAAATTCCTGAGAACATAACACCTCAGGTAAAGCAAACCAAAAGGAGTTTTTTGTTGTGTTTCAAAGGAAATCATCCTTTCAGAAAAAAAATTATTTAAGGAGTTTATTTTTAAGAGAATTATTGTCTGTCAGGGCACATAGTTTACTCACAGTTGCATATTATACCTCACAAATCAAAACATTGCATGCAGAAGGCAAGTAGAGATACTGAGATTCTTGTATGTGTGATAGGATGCCAACATGAAAATTGAAGTTATTTTGTTTAGAGAGAGTAATAATTTTGTTTTGAATAAAGTGAAGAGAAAATGAGGCAAGGCTACTTCTACTGGTTTAAACAAAGCAACTTTCTGTTTGAAAAATTATCATGATCTTGAAAAGCAAAATTGTGTTCAAGGTGAGGTGCAGGTTCATATGAAGAACAGTTGGAAAACATCCTTTTTTCTTTTTTTTAGTACTTTTGGACTCCTTTTCAGCTAGAGTGCACACTACAAAAGAATAACAGAAATCAAATGAATTGCAATGTTTAAATTTAAACACTTTAGCAGATACGAAAATGTAGGGATCCAAAATATGCAGCTATGTGGATTTGATTTGCACTACTTTCTGTAATTTTGTGTCAAGTTGAACAACAGGCATAACACGGTAAGGAAGTTTTTCTGTAATGGTTTCAAGGGTTCCCTTGCTATCTGAGTCAAATATTTCTGCATGATGATCTTTTATGCTCCCTTACAAGGGAAAATTGAGCTCTCAAATTAGATAGTAACACGATAGCTTGTGTTTATGGGGATTCCAGCAGCCGAACTCTTCAAATGAAAATCTCCCCTGTGAATAAAAGGTTTCAAGGCTGCAGCCTAATTGATTCTATGCAAAGAACTATCAAATGCCTGATGTGAGCAAAACGTAAGGCCGTCCTCTAATTTCTTAATTTGAGGAGTTTTGGTGCCACTTGTACTTAAAGTTAGCATTAAGCATAGGAAAAAAAAATGCAGCCTTTCTCCCTTTAATCTATCTCTGATTAACCAACATTTATACATGCAATAACACGTTTCAGATGCTACTCGTATTTTTTCTTGGGGTAGGTCTGTCGGCTGAAACATGCATAGCACAATGCAGCGCTGTGCTACCTGATGGTAAATCACCTCATTTTTGGATTTCCCTTAGGTATAAGGGTCATTTCCTTTGATATAAGATGGAAATACAACCGAGGTTAAGATGGATCAAAACTATTGCACAGTTGCTCTGCTTTCTGTCTTGTTTCTTCTCGTGGCTAGTGTAAATATCTGCCTGTAACTACTTTGAACTGCTAGAAACGACCTTTCTACATGTACAATTAACTCAACAAGTGACTATGGGTTTGAGACAGGAGGTGGCAGCCTTGAGTAGCAACTCACTGCTCATTATTTAAACCCAGATCCTAGTAGAAAGAGGAGCTGGGCAGAGGTAACTCCTATCCAAGCCCTTGTTCTTAAACGCTGAAATGACAAGCAGCCTAGTTATTAAAGGTGGCAGCAGCTTGAATTGCCCTTTTTGCCTTAACCAAGTGTAACAGTTTAACTGTTGCAATGTGGGGTTATGTCAGTTTTGTTAGATTTTGAAATATTTAGGCTAATATCTCTGAAGGGAAAGACTGCAATGTTTTGGAGAGGCAGAATTTATGCTGTCTCATTCTCTTCTGGGCTTTTTTCTTGCCTTACTAGGGAAAATCAACTTGCAAACAAGAATAATCTCCAATAAAATATTGCACTATTTAAAAATATGTATATCAACTTTTAGAGCTTTTTTGAAGTCTTCGGGAAGGGCGGGGGATTATCCAATGCCTGTGCTCTATATGCAGATTGCAAGGTACTCGCATCTGCCTAACGAACTACCACGAAATAATTTTATTAAAAATGTCAAGTTGAAGTTCTCCAGTCAGTGCAGATCCTTGCACTTAGCCCAGCCTTAGCACAAAGGGGAACGTGGTGACATAATCAGTTTTTCCCTATGAAAATGTTTAGTTGGAAAAAAGACAAAGATTAAGTGAATCACTGTAGCTACTCGTAACATCCACTTTTAATCTCTTTGGAGAATGTGAACAGTTCCGTTCCCTGGGATGATCAAAACATAGCCAGGGTGTTTCTCTAGCATTGCTTACTTCAGTGGGTGTTCATTGTAGAAATGTGGGTTTTAGTTTGTTTTTATAGATTTTGTATATTTGCGGATTGATTTTTTTTCTCCTCCTCTAGAGTCTCAGCTCTTAAGAATATGTATTCTGATCCAAAATGTCAATTGAATTTCTTTTCATTCTTTTTCTAGACCTTCTGTTTGTGAAGAAAATGTTGGTAACACAATTTCAAATGTGACATGAAGGCTCAAAAACATGGGGACAAAATAAATATTAATGAACCCCTTTCCTCCCCAAAATGCCTATTTTCAAACTTATTTTCCGTGTTATTTTCTGGGGATGCCTAACAAGAGGCATCCCCAATGCTGCCTTTTGTACAAACTGTGAATATGTGAATGCCGCTGAGGATCATGCAGGTTTGCAGCCCAGCCAAAAGGGTGAATTACAGCCCTCGAAGCGTGAGCAGCACTGATGCACACCAAAAGTCCTCCTTTAAAAGTCCACAAAGCAGCAAAGCCTTTGAATAGGATCAGTTGCAACTCTGCTCAGAGAGTATACATGGGTATAAAGTGCAGGGATAAGCCTCAGTCCCAAAGAGAACTAATTTCCCATGCTTATTTTTGTTTCATCCAAGCCTATGGACATAACCCACCTTTCTGTGTGCCCCCGTGGCTGGAGTGCTCGAGTGGAGCTGCACGGACACAGCGCAGCCTGCACGCACGGATGTGAACGCAGGAACAGGTTTGGTGCAATGCCCACGTCCTGTTAGAAGAGCTTGTCAGGGAAACTTGTGTTTAATCTTCTCATTAGGCAAACATTTTCTTAGGTTTGCATAAGCAATGGCCCAGCCGGGGCTTCCATACAGTCCTTTAATAACGAACAGGGTGTGGTGCCTGAATTTCCTCCCAGGCTTTTCTCCCATCTGACTAGCAGGAGTCATTTATTCCTCAGTTAAGATCACCGCTTGCTTTGTTTCTCCACCTCCTTCATCTGGGGGAGATAAGTCAGTGAATTGAGCTGTCTTTTTAGTCCATAAAGAGTGGTCCTTTGAGCCTGATTCCCTAAAAAAACAAGGCTTATGTGATCATGCTCCTCTGTCCCAACATCTGTGCTAATAATATGGGCCCCACCTTGACCATTTCACTTGGAACGAAGGGACAGAGGATTCCAGCCTTCGAGCTTCCTATCAGTTTTATGAAAACAGGTTGCAGGGAGGAGGACAGAGATCCTAGTACTGCCTTCTGCAGAGGGAAAATTTGTCCTGTAAACTCATTTCTTCCAACTGAAAATTCATTCAGGCTCCCCTCTCCAGGCAGCCAGTCTTCACTGCTTGCATTGCTCACAATTAGGTGGAAATAACTCTAACTTGGGTGGGCAAGGCTACCAGGAGCGAGGCATGGGCAAGTTTAAGTATTCCTTTGGCTTCATGGAAATCCTGCAATGAGAAGACAGCAATCACAATGTAAAAACTTGTTTTTCCCTGTGCTGAATATGCTGCTCTTCTCGCGTGGGGATGTGGTAGCAGGTTGCAGTTGTCATGATGGCTTTTCAGGTTACTCGGTCTTAAACACTGCTGTATCATTCTGAAGGCAAGGAATGGAATGAACTTAGTGTTTTAGAGGTATTAAGCACACACAGTTTTCCTAACTGAATGTAACTGCTGTTCTGTATATGAGTTTAAACTAAGCCGTTTTTGTATGTGAGCTTTAAACTAAGCTTTCTTTAATGCTCACTCATTCAGTGTCATGTTTCTGGAACTAGAGAACAAACCAAAAGTATATGCTCTATGAAAAAGTGCAATAATCATGGGCCCTATCATGTGTGCAATGCTGAAGAAATAGGATTTCCTATTTTGCCTGTGTAGTTTTGAAGTCCAAATGACTGCTTTTGTTTCTTGATTTTCTTAGGAAAACAGGAGCTCCAGCCTTGCTTAATATGGGGAAGGGAAAGAAGTTTCATTCAAGATTCAGATGTGCAGAGGAAAGACACCCATCCACAGCTCCTGGGTCCTCCTCGTAGCCATCTCCCGACCCATGAGCAGAGCAAGTTTTGTGAGTTCTCCCTAATTCACATTAAAATAATCTGGCCAATTTTTCTTAAACAGTTTAAAATTCTGTTCTGAGATGCGCCAGATGCCCTTGCCTCCCCTGCTTTAATAGCACTCCCATAAACTCTTCTATTGGCACATCTGGGGAGTGGTGAGGAACTGGCATCGTAAATTCTCTCCCTTGGCACTGCCAGGATTAGGGAAGACACCAGCGTGTGACATGAAAGCTTGCACAAGAATAGGGCAGCAGCAGGCAAGACTTCTGCCTCCACAAAGTAAAAGGCCTGAATATCCAAGCTCAGCACACAGAAAAACAAGAATGGAGGCACTTTTACAGCTAACCCTAGCGAGCCATCTAAGGTGTCCTACACTGAGAAAAATTCTACATAGATGGGATGAGCGTATCTGGGGGCGTATTGAAGAGTTTGGGGCCCAAAGACCTATTCTGAGGTCCTCATTAAATATAAATTACAGTTTTTAAGGGAAAACCTCAGGCTGTGAATGGCATGTTAGAGAATTCTAGTTCTTTGTGTTGTAGAAAAATCACGAGAATTGAGCAGGTAGGTCCGGGAGCAAGGGAATCCCTGAAACCTGCTTTCCCAAGGATTGGTGCTCCATAGCAGAGTCTTTCATGGCTGATTAGGGACAAGCTCTGATCTCAGTTTTTCCCCTGGCCTGGGCGGTCTTTGCATCTGAAGCTATTTGAGGAAGAAAAGAGGGCAGTGGAACAGGCACTCGTGCACAAAATGCAATGACATAGGCCTTTTTCTCTGAGGAAATGGGAACAGTTAGAGAAGGCGCTTCCCCAAGCACGGTGGTTTCCAGCCCTGCCCAGCTCATCTCAAACCTACATTGTTCCTGTTGGCACAGAAAGGGTGAACAGAAGCAGCACTGCAAGTGCTCGCACTTTGTTGTCCTTGAAGCTCCTTGGTAAAGAGTTTACAACACTGTACTTTTGCAGGGGATTCTTTATTTATTATTTAGTGCCAGTGTGTTTTATTTATTTATTTATTTATTTATTTAAATTTATTATTTAGTGCCACATAGTGCCAGTGCATGGGAAGGCTGCTTTTTCTGCCAGTGAAAATGAGCAGACTGACCTGTTGCGGCACCGCAGTCCCACCCCAGAGCTGCACACAGCAAGGTGCTGCTTTCTGAAGAACTCAGAACTAACTAGCACAGTAAAATGAGCAGCGCTGAAAAGTTCAAGCATCTTGTCCCGCCAACGGTCAGTATTCAACAAAGAGCAAATTCCTGAAATGATTTGTTCCATGTCATGTTCCATGACACCCGTTTCAGGGTAGATGGAATCAGCCCTCAGAAGGAGGCAGTGTTGCTGTCTCTTATGTACAACTGCCATCGCAGTGTTTTTAAATAAATCCCAGTCTAAACAGTATATCCAGCTTTTTCTCGCTGAAAGCGAGTGCAAATACAGTCAGTACTTGCAAATGCAAAATTCTGCAGAAATGGAAATCGCTCTTCTATATTTCAGCCGATGCCACGGGGTGGCAGGAAGATTTCTTTGCAATTTCTTTGTTGCAATCTCACCACTAAGAGCAAAGTGCTGACGTGGCTGTCCGTTTCTTGGAAACCCTCTTCCTCTTGCTGCTTCCTGTTCCCTCCTCAAGCCCTTGTGTTGCAGATGAGAACGGGGGCCCCTATAAACCCCCTTCATGCTTGCCGGAGTGCAACAAGTCAGACGAGTGTCTCTTGTCAGCCTAAGGGAATGGGGAGCAAAAGCGGGGCAGAAAGTTTTCTCTCAGCTTGTTCTGAAGCTTTGGCCCCGCTGCACCCTGTGGTAACATCCGTAGCCTTCACAGATGCTCCTTGGCTTTAAATTTAATGATTAAATTAAAGAGGAGGCGTTGCCAGCGTGTGCATTTGAATGCTGCTTCGGCGTAGGCTAGGGCTTGTTCACATGTCTGAATTTATAGAATTTCGTTTGCCAGGCTTTGGAGGGGGCCACATATAATCAATATATATGCTGTATATATTGATTGGACACCTCACCTCAGTGGCCTTATTTCAGAAACTTTCTGATGCCAAACGCAATGCAGTGCGCTCAGAAGCCAGAGAGCACCTGCTAGGAGCTGAATGACTGTCCTTAAAGCCATTTGTACTTTCTGTTTTGTGACCTTGGCAGCTCAGTGATTGGGAAAGTTGTGCCCGTGCCACCTGCACCTGCGAGCTCTGCCATGCAGCAGTAGGTCACTTCCTTCCCAAACATGTCTGGCTCCTGATACCAGTGGGAAATTGGCAGCTCTTATATGAAAGCAAATCCTCTTCTGGCTTTTCCTCGAGATAGGAAAGGAGTTGTTATTGTTACAGTCCTGCAGCCCTGTGTCAGAGCTCTCTTGCCTGCTGCGTAACTGCTTTCTCAGTCATTCAAAGCCAGTTTGTCTGTAGAATATGGCAGCATATCTTGTAATGTGTATTATATTATATTACCCTGAGATAATTTTTTTTCTAGTATCATGGGTTAATTCTAAACAAAACTGCACATTCAAAGGAGAAAATATTTCCCTTCTCTTGCCTCAGGGCCTGTGTTTCTTCCTTGTTTCTCTGAAGGAAGAGAGTGTGGAATAAAGTTGCTATCTGTGACATGGGGTAAGAATCAACACAGTGGGATTTAAATGTTCTTTTCCCTCCATTTCATTGTCAAATCCAAAAGGTGAGAACTGGATGAACACAGAGCTGCTCTCCAGCTCTTCTCCATAGATGCTGGAAGCTGTCGCATCCTCGGCATTATGGGGTCCTTAAGGCAGCAGGTAAGGTGAGAGGAGGTGGCAATTTTGGGGTTGCCTCTTGACAGCATGAAACAGCAGCATAAAACAGTACGAAACAGCAGCATAAAAGAGTATAAAAGAGCTGCATTGGCCCTGCAAGTGATTCAAAGCCACTGCCCTCCATCAAAGCAAGGGAGTTTATTGTATGCAGTGTGTGTTTTCCCAGACATGCTCAGTCTTCCTCTTCCCATCAGCTCCTGGAAATCGAGTGGGTCGTGTGTATCTGTCCGTGCTTTCATGTAGACTTGCTAGTGACACAGGTAATCCTGTTTCTCTTAAAATCAAGGTAAATATCTCTATGTTCTGTCCATCTGTTCCAGACCCCAGCAGCTCGCTCATCACCATGGTATTGGAACAGGCTGGTACACAAACAGCAATCAGCTGTTATTAGCATAATACTATTACTTGGTCCGTAAACCTAATATTGGCAGAGATGGTAGCCATCACACACGGTGAGCTAGTTTCTCAGCAGATGAACTATGATAATATTCTGGGTTAAAAACAGTAAAAGGAAGCTGTAAAGATTTATTTCAGAGTTGAACAGCCACAGTTTTTTAATCTCTAATATTTAAAGGGCTAATTTGTGCAGATCTAGTTAAACCAATAGCCCGTATGTATGCAATTTTCCTTACCCTTTCTTAAGCAGAATAAATTCCTGACCTATTTTGCAAGCTTCTTTGCTGAGGCTTCTGTGCGGAAATAAGATGGAGCCTTTTCAGATGGCAGTGTCATTACCAGCGTGAAGCAAAAGTGAAACAAAACCATTAAAGCTTCTGGGCTGCGTATACAAAAACATTTGCTTGCTTTAGACGGCAAATTCCTGCTAAACTAACATTTCTGTGAGCAATTACAGTGTGTATATCAGTGCTGCTATAACAAAAAGGAATGCCCTTATCTGGGCTGCTTGTGATTGTGGCAGTCGACAGAAGGAGATTGTGTGTGTCCCAATCTGACACACCTGAAGACAACGTTTTCTCTGAATATGAAACATAATGGCCATAATATTGATTCAAACTCTATTTTCATTAATTGAGGGGGGAAAAAAAGCCCTAAATAAAGCCTATAAAATAAACTGATTAAATGCATTGCTAGGAACGCTGTTGACAAATGGGCTTCATAAGGGTGGAGCCCAACAGAAAAGGATAGAGAGGCCTGTAGGAATCTTGTTCTAAGTGGAAAGGATCATTCCATACAGCTAAACCCTGCCTTGAACACTGAACTTTTGGCTGAGCTGTGGGAAGGAGGCTAAAGTACCCGGTGATTTTTCATATGTCTAGGTACAGCGAAGGGCAAAGTGCAGCATATTTACCCTGTCATTCCCTTTTATCAGCATTAGTTATTAAGCAAGTAGTGGAAATTAAGATCAACCTTGACTTAAATATTCCGTGGACGTTTTGCTTTAGGTAAACTTCATGTATTCCATATATTCCTTCCATGGTCTGGCTCCCATGGAGGCACGCCAAACTGTCCTTCTGGATAGGAAAGGGAAATGCGTTTCTATCCATCGAGCAGGAAAAGAAAATATGTTTAATCTTGGCATAACTGCCATGAACAAAGTGGTTGGAACTTTCTGGGAGTACCCTCTCTGATACCAAACAGCAAAGGGAACACAGTTGTTCTGATTACTTTTTTCTTCAAGTGCTGTCCCATATAATAAGCTTTCTGCCCCATGCCACTTAGGTTGCTATTGATTTAAGTGTGACATTAGTGTGTTTTTTGGAACCATGTGTTTTAGGGGATTGTCTTTTGGGGCAAAAACCCCAAGCTTCCATCCCGGTGGAAGCATTGTGTTGGACAGCAGCTGAATCCAGGTAGGTAATCTCATGTTTTCAAACTGTGACCTTTTCCACGGTACAAAAGGAATCTCATTTGTTAAGAGCATAGGCAACACTTGGACTGTGTAGGGACTGGGTGCATTTAGCTGTGATTTAGGTGATCTTTAAATAAATTCTTTTCTCTTAAGAAACCAGGAGCAAGTAATTTCAGTTCACTGTGTTGAATAACATTCTCTCTAATTATTTTTCATCACAGCAGCCAACAGAATGCAAATAGTCTTCTAATTTCTTAGTGATGAATTTATAGCTCCTGAAATTATATATCTGTTCTTTCTCCTTTTGTGTGCTTTTAGGGAGAAACCATAGCTGCATCATCACTGCCATTTCCATGCAACTTTGGTCTCCGGAGAAGGAATCCAAGGATGAATTAGTGCAGCACGACCAGCAGCCCTGCAAGAAAACACCCTACAGGAAACCCACAGGTGACTTCTAGGCCACACAGCTCATTCTTCACCCTTAGTGGTAAGGAGGGCCATAATAGGTCTGGGGAAAGCTGCTCCATATACATGGAAACCAGTCTAATGAATTATCCACCTACCTGTGGAATTTTGAATGTAACATTCTTTATCTTATAAATAAAGAACAAAAAAAATTAATTTCAGACAAGAATGTTTTAGTCTTGAACCCTGCTTTTCTACCGCATTTCAGATAATGTGTGCCTTGCCCTTTGCTTTTGGGGACTTTTTACATTTTTCAGTCATTGCACAGTGTTATTTAGAATTAACTTAGCACTCTTTCCTCATTCGGACTGGTTCCAGTGAATAATGCTTGGAGGACTGACCTACGAGTAATTCAGGGTTGCTCTCTTGAAAATGAAATTCTTCTCCTGGCTTTAAGGGCTGCTTGCCTTACATATGTTGTGTAAAGACAAATCCTTAATACTTTGTGTCGCAGAGAAAATTTCCACATTTAACTCATTCTTTAGTTTAATATCTTAATTTCAGCTATGTACAATCAGCTATGTACAGCTATGTACCAGATAAAGGATGCCTATTCGTTGCTGCCCTTAAGCACACCTATTTCAGTAAAGCAAAGCTAGGTTCATTATATTCTGCAGACTGAATTTTTGCTTCTCATACGGATTTTGCTACTGTAGTGGCTGGTGTTTTACCACTTGAAATCATGGATTAATATTCTTGACTTTTAGGCAGAGTGAAGCCTATATTAATGTTATTTTTTTTCTCAAAATCTGTTACTCATGAATGACTTAACTAGAGCAACAGTTGTAAATTCTTTGCAGTATCTCACAGCTTAGAAATTTTCTCTTTTCTTCTGCAAAGATTTCATTAAACTGACTTGCACCATCCTTTTCACTGGACTGTAATGTGTCCCTTGAATCCATGGCACAGATTAGGAGATTCAGTCTGAAATAACCGAGATAATACGTAATCCTCAACTGCCATCTGAAGGATTGGTTACAGATCTCTAAATTAGCCACAATTAGTATAGTCAGCGCTGTGTTAGGATCAAGGTGAAGTCATTTTACTCTTTTAAGAAATTATCCAAAGCCTGAGTTTCTTCTTTTTCAGTTCTTGTTACACTTCAGGATTGGTGCTGAATAACATCAATAAGAGAGGAGCCCTATCTGCTTTTCTGTTGACTGTTAGTCCAGTGCAGTGCGCGACTTTCACCGAGGTTTAGTCTGCCAGCCAAGGAAGGTATGCAGCTATCTGCATTACTGATAGGATAAACCAGCTATGTGCCTTATTTTCACATCTTTCCAAATCCCACGGTAGTTATTGAAGCCAAACCCTGGAGGTGAAGTGCACCTCTTTACAGAAAGGTGCAGAGCAAAACGAAGCCCTGATGGAGAGCTCTTGTTGGCTGGCTCTTTGCTGCCAGTTGGTCTCTGTTGCGTTGCTGCTTGTAGGCTTGAAAGGGAGCAGAGGAAGAGGGGATGAACAGGAAGAACTGCCTGGGCAGTGTGGGAAGTGGCTCCTGCTTTCCCTGTGTTTGTAGGCACTGTGAAGATTGGTGCTTCCAGAAGGCAGCGTGACGGGTGTTGGCAGACTGGGTGTCGCTGCAGCGGTGGGCCCCGCTCTCCTGGCATGCCAGCTAAGCTGCGCCTGCACGCACAAGGCACATGAGAAGAATTTGAGTAAGGGAGAGGTCAGGAAGGAGAATAACGGCACAAAAACTGGCTTTGAAGGAAAGGGATGAGCCCGTAGGAGGAAAGATGCACGGAAGTATAGCTGCTGATGTGACTAGTTTGTATCAAAATGCATCTCTCTTTGCCCACTTCTGCCATACACATCTATGAGAAAACACCAGCTCTTCAGCGTACCAGGGAGGCACACTCCTCTAGAACCCTACAATCAACACCCACAAAACGCAGCAAAACAGCCTGCGGCATTAAATCATCAGCAGCGCTAAACAACATCCTGTGCCACGTGCGGGGCCGCCAGCGCAGCGGCACGAGTACGTGCCAGAGCCTTTGGGACGATAGAGCGGCGCGGGGACGGACGTCTTGAGCAAACAGCCACCTCGGCAGCGAGCAAATTCCAGGGAGCGCTTCCCTGCTGATCTCAGCCGGGTTGCAACACGCGTGAGTCAGAGGCAGGAGCCAACCCTGGGCAGTATCTGTGTATCTGGGTACTACGGTCCTTGCTGGAGCAAACGAGCTCCCTCGTGCTCCCCCGTGCTGCTGGGCCCTTTTCCAGGGTGCTTTTTCACTGCACTGGCGTTGGTGGCAGTCTCACCGGTAAGGAAGGGCTCCTGGAGCACCAGGAGAGCGGTGCCGCGGGCAGGATCCCGGGTGGATATTTGGAGATGGTGACCTCAGAGGTTGTGCAATTGTGTTCCAGAGGCAGAGCTGTCCTTTTACAAGGAAACAAGCTGGCCAGGCCCTCAGCCGGCACAGAGACGAGTGCATCGGCTCCGGTTCAAGCACTAGGGATGACAGAAGGTTATGGTAGGAGATTCCCAGGATATAACGGATGAAATAAAGTGTAATTTATCTTTGGAATCCTTTTACCCCTGGGCTTTCTTGCCTGTCTGCCTCGTGCGAATGGTGGAATTGCCACTGCTGGAAGTTTTTTGGGATGGAAACAGGTGGGACTGAAGCAGAGGGTCAAACTAGACTCTTGGTGGCTCCTCCAGCCTCATTTTTCTCTTCTTTTGGCAAAAGCACTCAGGTAATGTCCTGCACTCGCAATGTCTCATTGCTTCCTGTTGCTTGTGTAACAAAAGCCCTACCTACCCCGACCCTCCTCTTCCTCCATGGCAGCTCGTGCGACGCCCTGTCAGCACACAGCGCCAAAGCACGGGCCCAAGACGAGGCGCAGAGCTGGATATTGCCCATTTCCAGCTGGTTTGCCCCCAAGAAGCCCCATTAGGCCACCTGCTCCCATGGGAAGCCACAAGGCCAAGAGCTCAGCTCTTCCACTTGGCCCCAGAATCCCGTTTCCTTCATCGTTTGTGGTTTTCCAACCCCCTGAGCGTGGTTCTGCTGGGCCCGTCCCTCCCCGTGACACCCAGAGGGCACAACCAGCTTCATCCTTGGACTTTGTTTTGCCCTTTTATCCTTAACTCCCTTTTATCGGGAGCTGACAGGAGGGTTTGCCAGCACCCCCCTCTGCGGCAGCTGAAAGGGGCTGGTTCTGGTGGCAGGAAGGCAGCGGTCGTGGAAACGTGAGCTCTCTTGGAGGGTCGCCAGCGACATGACAGGGATCTGACGCCACCGATAAGTCAAAATTTAATCAAAATAAGTCAAAACGCAGTCAAATAATAATAAGTCAAGGTTGTTGACGTTCCCATGCGCGCAGCAAGGACTGGCTGCGATCGCCCAGCCTGGGGCAGCGGCCTGCTCCGCGCCGCGCCCCGCCCCGTGCCCTTTTTTTGGGGACAATCCCCGAATCCCGCAGGTTTGGGC
>VZSG01000686.1:381586-393441 GCA_013398315.1 Nothoprocta pentlandii
GTGTGCCTGCTTGAGCAGGAAGGTTGGACTAGATGATCTCTAGAGGTCCCTTCCAACCTTAATATTCTGTGATTCTGTGAGGGAAGGGCACACGGGCTCTGACAGGGCTGTTCTGGATCAGCACTATAACGGTGTTCCTCCTAGTTCACCCATAACAGCTCCAGGTGTGCATTTGCCCCTTCAGAAAGGAGCCTGCCTGCCGTGTAACCCTCTTGCTTCCTGACTGCTGTTTTAGACGAGGTTGTGGCACTTGCTCCTCTCCCTGCGTGTGCCAGACTTGCCTGGAGGTCAGTGCCTTAGCTGGTTCAGGAATCTGTTAATAAAATAATGGGGGACAAGGTCTTCTGTGCCAGGATCTTCATAAAAGGAGGCTGGAGACCTGGGAGCTGCGGGTGTCAGTCTGCAGAGCGCCTTGCTGGGAACCTCCTTGAAATGGCAGGATGGACCCCACAGTTCGGGGCCTCTCAAAGCTCTTGTGCTTCCTGAGTCCAAGAGGGACTCCTGCCCCATCCCTGCAGTGCTTAAATAGGCAAAATCCCCCCGTGGAAGCTCTTGGGAGCAGATCCCGCGGAGGCCTCACTGGGCGCCGCTTCCTGTCCCTCTGCTGCTCAGATGAAGCAGGCTGAGTGGCGTAGACACATGGGCAGCTCGGTGGGTTGAGGGCATTGATCTTGCTGAAAGCTCCACCGTGTCCAGGTGTTGCTCTAGATCCCTCCTTGGAGAGGATGAGGCATTGGAGGGCTTCTGGAGTAACCTCTTTGGGAGGTAACCTCTTCTAGAGGTGTTGGTGAATCCCTTGGTGGGCTTTGCTGTCTCCCAGGGTGCAGTTTGGGAAATGCCAGTTCACTGGCAGCTGTTACATTGAGGAAAGCACTGCAGATTGTGTTGCAACCTCTAAACCACAACCCGAGATGGAGAGGGCAGCGTCTTGTAGACCCTGTTGACTCGCACAAGCCGTGAGCAGCCGGGGGGACGGTCACGCTCCTTTCCAGAATTTCTTGGGTGGCAGAACAAAGCCTGGGGCTCGGAGGCTGCAGCGAGTATCTGTTTACAATAAACTTGCTGCTGACATCAATGATTAAAGACCGATGGCTGCCTCGTCTTGCCTGGCTTGGGGAAAACCTCGCTGTCATTAAAGCAATTCTTGTATCTGCCTCAATGTGGCCGCGGCGAGGCCTGCGGATCCCAGCGCCGCTCGGCCTTGGACAAACAGTCCTCAGCTCAACTTCCTGCTCTTCTGCTGAACTTTGTGCTCGCCGCCTGCTGACGGAAAGCGCTTGTCATGGGAGGCTGCTGTTCTCCAGAAAGCTCCTGTCAGACCCTCGGGCCAGGATGACTCCTGTTCTTGCAGGAGGCCGTTCAGACCTAGCATATTATCCTTCCTCTTGCCGGTGAGAGCAAGTGGCCTTCTCTGTCTCATGGTGAGAAGGATCTGAAAGCCTCACTCACCGCTAGCACCTCCCGGCCTTGCTGCAGATCCTCCTGCGGTGTGGTGGCTTTTCTGGGTACTGAACACGACTTATTTATATAAATAGAGAGATAGCGGAGTGATAAATCACGATTTGCACCATTTCCAAGTGGCTGGGAGAAGGTTGTGCTGCACGGCTTGCACTCAGCACCCTTCATGAAGGGTTCTTGGAACTCCAGTGCTAGTGACTTAAGCCTTAAGATCAAGGAGCAAAATTCACTGGCCTCAGGAATGACTGGGTGGCTTTTCAGGGGAGAATACCAAGATTAACCTGAATGTGGTTTGCTGGAGACACCACGTGCAGCTGAAGCTGCTCACCCGAATTCCAGCAGGCTAGTTCAGCCTTGTTGTTTACTACTTAGTCTTTGCTTCCTTAGTTTGGGAAGTAAAACTGAAATCAGCTAAACCTTGGAGCTTGTTCTCATTTTCCTGCAGTTGAAAAGGCCTTACTCTTAAATCTGCATCTATCACGGCAGCGGTGTAACAGCTTGTTTGTTTTATTTTAATTCTAAAAACTTAATTTTAACTGTATAAGCTTAAATACCAGTGTTCTACTTAAACTGGGATCAGTTCAGGGAGTTTAAATTTCAGTCTTTTGTGTCTAGGGAAAGTAGATTTCATGACACTCAGCATCTGGTTTTGAGATGTAGTAAAGCTAGTGGTAACTTGATAAAAATCTTCTTAGTGATGCCATAACGAGGCTGGCCGTGGCCCCCCTTTGGGGTAAGGGCAGACCAAGGTGGTTTGAGTTGCATGATCTTTTGTTTGAAATACCAAAGCCCAAAGTGAGGGAAGGTCTCCCCAGCAAAGATACATAAACGAGGCTGCCAGGCTTTTGTTACTAAACTTAACACAATAGCAGTAGGCATAAGCCCTTAGCTGTTTGCTTTTGAACAGTAAATGCCTACATGTAAAATGGGAGACTTTGGAGCAGGATGTGTCTGCTTGGCAGCTGCTCTTAACACTAACAGGAACAACCAAGAGGAGGACAAGGTACCGGTGGTTTTGGGGGGAGCCTGAATCCCCCCTTTTGAAGCAAGGGGAGGCTCTTAAGTGAACCCTTAATGTGTAGCTGGGAAGGGGCTTGGCTTTCTCCACTGACACGAGCAGGAAGGTGTTGGTGAGGACAATGTAGCTGCACTACTTGTGGTTTTACCATTCTTCAGGGAATTATAACATGTGGCAAGCTCTGCTGCTTTCAAGTGTATTAATGCTGCCACAGGTACTGATTTAACTTTAGCATTGCCAAAGACATTTCGTCTTGCAGGGAACTAACAGCTGAAAATTGCTGCTCAACTGTTTATGAGCTAAAGCCGGTGAAGTAAAGGGCCGTTCAGGAGCTGTTGTCCGAGAGGCTGGGAGGTGACGGGGCACAGGCTGACCCTGCCCCGCGGGCCCTTGCACCTCCTCTGAGGGTGATGCTGTTCGCTTATTAGCAGGGGGTGGCTAGGGAGAGGTTTAAATGCCCCCTGCTCCGGTGGCGGTGCTGCAGCCGCTGTCTCCGCGATGGTGACGCTGCAGAGGCGCTCGAGGGAGGGCAGGTGCTGGCTGCCGCTTGAGCGCCCTGCAGGGCTGCTGGGCCCGAAGCGGCTTCGCGGCGGCGGCCCCGCTGCGGCTGTGCCGCGCTTCCGCGAGCGAGGCCGCGGGAAGCGCGTGACGGTTCTGGAGCGAGCGGGAGGTGCTGCCGCGGCGCCAGGGACCTGCTCGGATCGCACCGCCCGGCTGAAGCGGGGCTTCGTCGTGCTGCCTTTCCCCCGGTCGTTGGGGTAATCGCTACCACAGCAGTAAACCCCTCCTGTCTTGCGTTGCTCCGTGCCTTGACAGATGGCTTCTGGTGACCTTAAACTGCTAAACATTCTTGCAGGGCCTTTGGTTTTTCATATACCTTGATTGCTTTTACCTCCACGCCGTGGCAGCAGCTTGCCTTTGGGAGGATCAGCCCATGACTTGCTCGTCTACCCCTTTTACCTTGGCTCTGTCCTTGAGGGAAGTGCTGCAGGACCTGGGGAAGGCTTCAGCTGAGCCTGTTCCTGCAGGTCCTTGCACAGGGGTGGTGGAAGGAAAGCGGCGGGGCCGGCGCGCTGCTCGGCGCTCGCCAGCTGCAGGGGATGCAGCGCTGGGGAATGGCACGTGGGGATGGGCTGCTGCAGACCTTTCTCCCGTGGCCCCAGGGCCTAGGAGCGTGTCCCTTGTGAGCTCCTGCGCTTCCATGATCCCAGGGCTTCATCCCGGGCACACCGGGGCTGCAGGCTGGAGCGGCTCAGCCTCACATATGGGGCAAGCAGGGTGACTTGCTTAAGCAGCTCTTCCCTACTGTTTTTCCTGCTATGTGATCTTTGCTATTAAACTGCCTGATTAGTCCTGTTGTGACTAACACAAAATGTGATGTTTTGCTAATAGCAAAACCTTCATGGCCCTTTTGAGCGAGTGAGGAGCTTTCCCCCTGCCAGCGGGAGAGATCCAACCCTGGAAACCAGCAAGGCAGCTCCAAGTAGGCAGTCCCTGCAGGGTGCCAGTGCCGCGGCACTCATCGAGGCAGCGCTGCCCGCCTTGTAGATGGTCCCTATCCGTGCAGGGAAGGAGCAGGGCACCTGGGAGCCACGCCTGTCCTCTCCGTGCTGAGAGCCCCTCGGCATTAAGCACAAACCCCGGGATTCCCATCCCTGTGGGCATGACTGGAGAATTCCCAGTTTCCTCCAGCATCTTCCAGCACATGAATGTTTTCCCATCCAGCAGTGGCAAGCTTTGTTTTGCCCACTGAAAGGTGAGTGGAGCCACGTGCTCGTCCCAGGCTGACAAGTCCATCATGGCAGGTGAATGTTCCTTTTGCTTTAGCAGGCCTCCAAACTTGGGGTCAAATTGTCCACCTTTAAACTGTGTTTTACTCCAGAATGCAGATTTGGGCTACTTAAACTGATGAAGCTGTTTAGCAAGGCCTGGTATTAGCTATGCCACAGAAGGGCTGTGGTAGGACTGTATTTATCTTGCTGATAGTGTTGTGTCTCCTGTGTAATTTCATACAGTTTCTAGCTTAGAAAAAAATCTGGAAAACTTCAGTTCTAGAAAAGTGCTGCATTCAGAACATCATCTCTATACTTTGCATATAAGGTAAATTAACTGTATTGTGAAAGCTTTCAACTGCATAAAGAAGCTCAGTTGCAGGTGATTATTTCCCAGTAGTAAATCCATTCAGCCAGCTCCAAATGTACTAATACACGTAGTTATAATGCATTGGGGTCTCAATGGCAGTGTTCATTAAGTGACATTTAATTTCTTTTCTTCTGCAGTGACTATTTATTCAAGCTACTCCTGATTGGAGACTCCGGTGTTGGGAAATCTTGCCTTCTACTTAGGTTTGCAGTAAGTGATCGTGCTTGAAAACTTCATGTAGAAAAGCTGTCAAGTATTTAGCAACAGTGCCTTTGCTGAAAGAGCTACGTGAGAGAGGGCTCATGTCTGTCAGGAGTTGGTATATCAGCAATAACTAATATTTCATTAATATTCCACAGCCCTCTGGTCTTGTGCATTTGTTTCCAGATAAAGAGTTAGTTCATGAATAATAATGGAAAGAAATAATATTAAGAAAATGTCTGATTAAGCTTAATTCTCACTTGCCTGGTACTTGAGAACAAGGTATGTTAATTTGAGTCCCACCATTACCCTGGAGGGGGTGCATGATTATCTGTAGTAGAGGAACGTACTTGAAAACTTGGGGTATCCACTTGTGCTCATCATCATTCCTGCAAGTGCATCTGGGTAAGAACACGATCAGTTATTAGCTGAATTCAAGCAAATAAAGCTTGAAGTTTTCACCAAAGAGGCCTCTCAGAGGTGAGGTCTGAAAGAGGTGACTAAATATTCCTGGTTTAAACGTGAGAATATTGGCAGCTGCTGTTTCTGGAATGTCACATGAGTGACACAGCGTGTGCTGTGGCACGGTGTCACAGCACACCTGGGACTAGCCCTTCCTGTCATCAGGAGGCTCTGCACTGCATCAAGAAGTGTCCCCGTGAGGGCCAGAGCCACTGGCCAGTAGGCATGGGAGCTGTAGGTGCTGAGCATTGCCCCAACACTTGAATTTCTAACTGACCTGTGTCACTCTGCAGATCCCTCCTGAGCTGCAGAAGTGAATCAGTAGCCCTGGGAAGGGATAAAATGGGTCTGGTGGTTCTGGAGTCCCACTAACTCCATCTGCATCTGTCCCCACGTGTGGCTTTATGCTGCCGTGGGAGCCAGGAAGGAAGGGTGCAATCAAATGCTGATGCTACTGCAAAACAATGACCATGGGCTCATGTGTTAGACAGCTGCTGTAGGTACCATTGGAAAGGGCCTGTTTTGTTCCACGTCACTAATACAGACTGTTAAGCAACTGTATGGGGAGAGGAGCAGGAGTTGGAGCTGTCAGAGCCAGCATGTGTGCAGTGTTGCTGGTAGCACACAGATCCACACCAAAACCAGCACGAACACGAAGGGTCTGCCCCACTGCTGTGAGCAAGAGTGACGTGGCAGCCCAGCCCATCTCCCCTGCAGAGACTTCTGTATTAATTTTGACTTCACATGAATCATCCAGCTCTCATTTTTTACAATCAGCTTAAGCTTATCTGGTGTTTCTTCAACTAAGTAGCTTTTTGCTTTATTAATTTGACTTTCTAACTAAGCAGTTTTACTTTGACATGAGGAATTAGCCGAGCATTCACTCACCTGTGTTCTCCCTGCTGCAGGTTAAACCATACCAGGCTGTTCAAGCTTATGCTTTTGAGCATTTAAATACTAAGGAAGCAATGTCATGTCATTCCGAAAGACTTAGTGCTTAGGCCTGTTTGTCCCGAGTCCTTCAGGGAAATGTGT
Organism: Nothoprocta pentlandii; assembly: GCA_013398315.1. Classification (NCBI taxonomy): domain Eukaryota; kingdom Metazoa; phylum Chordata; class Aves; order Tinamiformes; family Tinamidae; genus Nothoprocta; species Nothoprocta pentlandii. The sequence continues at coordinate 387,903 of VZSG01000686.1, forward strand.
TAACTAAGGTGTTGTCTTCCATTCACAATCCAAGGAAATCCCTTGCTCTCGTGGGAGCTGTTGGTTACGTAAAGCTTTGCGATATATTGTTATTTAAAGCTCTGTCTTGCCCCTATTGAGGGAATAAATGTCCCTCATGCCAGCAGGTTAACAAAGCAAAGACTGACCCAGGCCCTTAAATGTCTAGGGTACATGAGGACCTCAACACAGATATCCAAGCTGTAACTCTAACCTTGGGTGGTAACCAGCCGTGGTAGCAGAAGACGTGAAATTCAAGTGCCTTATTCCTGCCTTTCTCCTAGGATGACACGTACACAGAAAGTTACATCAGCACAATTGGTGTGGACTTCAAAATCAGAACTATAGAACTAGATGGGAAAACGATCAAGCTTCAAATAGTAAGTAATATTTCTTGGCTCCCGGGTAGCTCAACTACTTATAGCTGAATTTGAATTTCAGCGGGTTATCTTTGTAGTTCTAACCTATCATTAAAACATAGGTAGTATTTTCCAAGCTAAGCAGTTTTTGTGCCTCTGCAAGATGTCTCGTGACCTCTCAGCCCTTTAAGGGCTTCTGTCAAAGACTGTCTCCCTGAAAGGGTAAACTACCTGCCAAGAACTTCTTTGGGAAGAAAGCCTCAGAATTTAAAGGGCATGTGAGCAGTGAGATGAAGAGGGTGGGATTCTGTGGGCATGGTCTTGGCTGAAAACCCAAACTGGTGGAATTCTGCAGTATTTATCAAGGCTTTGTAAAGAGGGAGGACATAGCACCGAGTGCCTGAATTCCTCAGCAGCTGGTGCTGGCAACTGGGAAAACTGAGGGGAAAGCTTCTGCCTGGCCCTTCCACCTGAGCCCTGGCTGGTGCTCTCAGCTTCCCCTCTTGCCCTTCTGCTTGGGACGAGCAGAGGGAGCCCTGGCAGCTCCTCTCGAGTCCTGAAGCCCGGCAAGGGGTGACGTGTGTGAGTGAAACCAGATACCTGTGCGAGGTCCCACAGGCCTCGTCTCCCGCAGCTCCCAGCGCGGAGGCTCCCGGGCCTCGCGCCGTGACTCAGGGATTCTGGCCTCCCTGTGGTGGAGCAGGCTGCGCTTGGCAGCCAGGAGGCTGCTTCGGAGCCTGCGGACCTATCCCGGGCGCAGAGTGGCCCTCCAGGAATGCTGCCGCTCCTGAAATTCTGCCTGGGAGACTGTTTTAAAGAGGCAGCTATAGCCCTCTTCCTCACGTGGCTCCCAGAACAGAAATGGGTGTTAAGGGAGCTTAAGCAGGGAAAGCAGAGACTGCCCGGGTTTGGGTGAGCTGCCTGGTGGGGAGGGATGTTCAGCACCAGAGATCCCTGCCGCCAATTCCTGGTGCGGGAAGGGAACAGGGACCTGCTGCAGGAATGCTGCATTTCCTCTCAAGAGGGGGTTGCTTTAAAACGCTTTGGCAGCAGTTCCTGTGCCAAGGAGGTGAAAGGGGGTGAAATGTTAAATACCTGTACCCCTGTGATGTACACTTTCTGTTGCAAATATGGCTTCTGTTTGGATCAGAACTACTTTAAAGCTGCTTTCTTCAGTGAAATCTCACATCCATGTTCAAAACTCAGCAGACAGCACTTCCAGAAAAGCTCCTAAGTTCAGAATACCACTTTGCTCCTTGACCCCCTGCAGTTTCCCTCGTAGCTGCAGCGTCAGAAGCCTTCCTTCGGGTGCGCCTTGCGGAAGGGCAGCGGTGTGGCTGTGTTTCTGGGAGCTGACGCGCAGCAACTCACCCTGTTTGTCTTGTAGTGGGACACAGCGGGCCAGGAGAGGTTTCGAACTATCACTTCCAGTTACTATAGAGGAGCTCATGGCATCATAGTCGTGTATGATGTGACGGATCAGGTAAGTGTGGAGCCCGGGCTGCGCTGCCTGCCCAGCTGCACGTGTCCCATACGTGGCACAACTTGCAGCCTGGTGCTTCTGCGTGAGCCAGCATTCGGCACACGGGCGCTTGGAGTTGATGATGTTCTCCAAGCTGCTGTGGGGTTTCTCAGGCTAAACACATCCTGCCTTCTGCGTTGAGGCTAAACATACGAATCAAGGGGCCACCAGGATTTGGGGCTCTAGGACAGTTGCGTCCTAACCCCAAACTTTCTGGGCAGCCAGTCTGTTGTGTGCGAGCCCTGGCCAGCCTGCGTCTGTCAGCAGGCAGTCTGAATTACCGCCCAGAGTTTCAGAAGACTTCTGAAAATATTTGAGCTTAATTGGCTTCTGCAATGGAAAGTCTTCAGCGTGTGTGCAGGATAGAACGGAGCTGGTGTTTTCAGAGGAGAGATCCCTTCCCAGATCCCTGGCATGGTCGTTCTCTTTGGGATACAGCTTCTTGAATTAATAGAAAAGGATCAAGCAGGTGTGGTCGCAGACTCAAGTGTCTACTTAGGGCAGTGTGTTTACATTGCTGGAGTCCAAGATTGTCCCAACGTGTCTGCAACCAACGTGTCTTCCGGGAGGCTGGGATTCTCGCTCTGCTTCCAGCTCCATGCCTTTCCCACAGAGGGGTCCCTGCTGGCGGAGCTGGGCGCCGGAGCGGGCGGCCTGTGCAGGGCTGGTCTGTGCGCCGGGGAGCTGGGGACAGCGGCGCCAGCTCCCGTGTGCTCCCATCAGGACGCGTGGGCACGGGGCGCCGCGATCCCTGCCGCGCCGGCTGACGCCCCTCTTGCCTCCTAGGAGTCCTTCAACAACGTAAAGCAGTGGCTGCAGGAGATAGACCGCTACGCCAGCGAGAACGTCAACAAGTTGTTGGTGGGGAACAAATGCGATCTGACCACAAAGAAAGTAGTAGACTATACAACAGCAAAGGTACGTGGCGCTGAAGGCGGCTGCTGCAGCCCCTGGGCTGGCCTGGCGTGTTTGGGTATCCCTGGTGCGCCTCGGCGTGCGGATGAGCCTGTGTTGGAGCTCCTTGGAGCTGCAGTTGAGGGCTAGGAGCTGCTGGGGCTTATGGAGGTGCGGCAGGCTGGGCCGACGCGGGAATTTACCGTGTGCCGTTTCTCAACTTGCAGGAATTTGCCGATTCTCTTGGAATCCCCTTTTTGGAAACGAGTGCAAAGAACGCCACAAATGTAGAACAGTCTTTCATGACCATGGCTGCTGAGATTAAAAAACGAATGGGTCCTGGAGCCACAGCTGGCGGTGCGGAGAAGTCCAATGTTAAGATTCAGAGCACTCCCGTCAAGCAGTCTAGCGGAGGTTGCTGCTAAAACCTGCCTCCCCCCTTTTGTCTCACAACAATGAATTTGCAATCTGAACCCAAGTGAAAAAAAAAAAAAATTGCCTGAATTGTACTGTATGTAGCTGCACTACAACAGATTCTTACCGTCTCCACAAAGGTCAGAGATTGTAAATGGTCAATACTGACTTTTTTTATTCCCTTGACTCAAGACAGCTAACTTCATTTTCAGAACTGTTTTAAACCTTTGTGTGCTGGTTTATAAACGTGTAATCCTTGTTGCTTTTCCTGATACCAGACTGTTTCCTGTGGTTGGTTAGGATGTATTTTTGTTTTGATGTTTCTATTGGCATGTTTAGATGTCGGGTTTAGTCTTCTGAAGATGAAGTTTAGCCATTTTGTATCAAACAGCACAATGGTGTCTGTCACTTTCCATGCATAAAATTTAGTAAGATACATGTAAGATCTGATTTACTAGTTCCTTCTTGTAGAATTATAAATGGGAAGATCACACTATCTGATTAATAGTTTCTTCATACTCTGCATATAATTTGTGGCTGCAGAATATTGTAATTTGTTGCACAATATGTAACAAAACCGAAGAAATGTTTAATAAATATTGTACTTATTGGAAGTAATATCCAACTGTATGGTGATAAATACTGTCTTACTGTGTGTGGCCAGGGGGGCAGCGAGGCTCGTGCTGTGCACAGGACATCCCCAGGCCGCTGTCCTGCCCCCGGAGCACGCGGCGCCCGTGCAGGATGCAGCCCCTCGCTCAGTCTTGGAGCTTAACTTATTTCTCACGGACTCGATTGCAGGGGCGTTTGCTCCGTGGTAGGGAGAGCAGTGTTTCCCTAGGGGAATGCGTGCCAGGCAGCTCGGGGGTGTAGGCGCCAGGCCGTGGCGTGTCTCCTGTCCCTGCTGCGGCTCCCTCGCGGGGCCGCGCAGAGCCGGCTCCGCTCCCGCTCCTGCTCCGCTCGCGGCGGCAGCGCCAGGATGAACCGGGACGAGGCTCTGGGGGCCCCACGCCGGTGCCAGCTCAAACCATTCGCACCTAACCGGCAGCCACGAGGTTGGGGACAGTGTGTGATTCTTTGTACAGAGCTAATCCAATCATTAGTGCCTGATGTCTAGCTCAAAGCCACAGGACAGCTAGCCTATAACACTTCCTCTCCATGTAAAATTGTCCAGCTTTATCTCAAGTCCAGCCGTCAGCCTACTCTGTAAATAGCCTCATGTTTGAAAGACCATGTAACATTCCCCTAGTAGTAAATACACCCTGTGCTAGTAGAACTATAGCCTAGGTATGTTGTGAGGTATAAACTAAAACTGGTGCAAATATCCTCTTTTATTTTTTTTTTTGGTTGGGGGGGACTTTGGCTAACAGCTTTCTTCAACATAGTTGCATCAATCAACAGGCAATTGTAATACATGAAAGAAAATAAAAAAGTATTGTCCTGGTTAAGTTGAACTCTTCCACTTGAGACCTTCACAATAAAGTGATGTGCTTTCTAGTAGAGCTGTGCTTGTGGGTACAATTCATTGAGTGCTGCCGCGCTCGGGCCGCGGCCGCAGGGAGGGCGTGGAGGGCGAGCGATCTTCCCTCCGGAGAACTGCACAAATGAACTTAAATGTCGAGATGCCTGCTGCATACTATCCAAAATAATGTTAATATATACAGTAATAAAAGCATTGCAAAACCACCTCGGGCTACGCCAGTTGTTCAGTTCTTTTGCTTTTGCTTTTTTCAGCCAGGTGGCTGCGGGGCTCGGGGCTGGGAGAGGCTGCGGGAGCAGCGCGGGGCCGAGGGCGCCTGGGAAGGGGAGGCCGGGGGCTGGAAGCGCAGCCGGGCGCAGGGGCAGCGGCTCCGAGGTGCTGGGCGAGGCGCAGGATCCACGTGGCCGCTCGGGGGACACCTGGGCCTTCCCGATCCGCTGCTGCTGTTCCCTGTCCCCGCGCAGCACAGGCCGGTCGGGGGGTCCCTTTGCTCACGGGGAGCAACAAACGGGTTCAGTCGGCGCCCAGGAGGCGCCGGCTGCTGCTACCCCTGATCTGGCTGCTGCCACCCCTGATCTCGGGCACCGACACCCCAACAAGGCGCGCGGGCGCTGAAGTCGCTCCGCTTCGCTGCAGGCGGCTGCCGCGGCCCGGCACCCCGCTCAGCCGCGGGCTCCCCGCACGCTGCAGCCGCTCCAGGGGCCCCGCAGCTCCTCCGAGTGCCGCGCCGTCAACGCCAGGGCGTCTTCTAAGGCTGGAAAAAACATTACAAGAACAAAAAGCAGCGGGTGAGGCGGCATTGACACGATAATCCAGGGGGCAGCGCCCTGAGCCGACCCGCCGCCCGGCCCG
>VZSG01000686.1:397231-418583 GCA_013398315.1 Nothoprocta pentlandii
GAAAAACCCACTCTTTTATTCTATATCTTGACCATTCCCCTTGCTCCACTCTCTTTAGGCCACAACTGTGTGAAGTTTGGCACCTAAACCTGTTGGCATATCCTGGTGCAATACCTGCCTCTTCCACAGCGCGGGACGCTTGGCACCTGCTGGGCTTCCGATTTGCCACAAAGTCTTACCTTTTAAAGAAGAACCTTTTCCTCTATTTTTCTTCCTGATTCTGGAGAAGAAGTGGAAAACATGACTTCGGGGCTCCCAAAAGAGCTGATAAATAAAACCCAAAAAGCGGGACAAATGAGGAACAGAGCAAAAAAAGAGAGGGGTATCTATTTTAGTGCCAGGCCAGCAGCTGGGCAATCCTGCTCCTCTCCCACCTACCTATCCAACCTTATCCAGGGGCAGCAGGATCCAGCGCAAGAAGCCAACATGCACAAGCTGCATTTCTGCTTTCTGGCCACACGATGTACCCATCACGCCACCGACAGCGCGGCCAACAAGCACCGGGGCAGGCGTCTGCCTCCCAGTTTTCCTTATTCCCCCCCAAAACATCTTCCTACCTCAACTCAGGTCCAGTGGAAACCACCCAAGGAGCTGCAGGTTGTAGCACAGGTCAGGATGAAGGGGAAGGACGCCCCAAATCTCCACCTTTCTTCTTGCTTGATGAGATGAGGTGCCCCTGTGAAACCAAAGGGGGACAGCTGGCCATCAACTTTACTTTTTAAATGTGAGGTTTTGCTGTAACTTTCAGTAGGGAACATTTAGGGTTAGCAGGGAACATCTTTTAAACTCTGGCAAATATGGGCAATCTGCCTTTCTAACCCATAACTAGAGCTTTTTTTCAAAGAAAAAGGCAGGAACACCTTCCTCCTCTTACATAAGGATCAGATTTGGAGATGGGAAAGGCTATGGCCAGGTTGGAAGGTGTCAATGAATCTTAATTAGAACTTTTTTTCCAACTTTTAACTTTTTATTCAAAGTCTCCTGAGAAGCAGCATCTAGTTTGGTTGGGCTCGATTCAGGGTTGACTCGTATCTCATTACGGACAGTGGGTTCTTCCCACAATTTCCACAGGTGTCATGAAGCTTCACAGGGTGAGGCACTATGGAATGGATGTGACATACAATGTATTCACCACATACCTCAGAAAAATTGGAAAACCTGCTTGTTTTAGGCAGCAGCAGTCTCGTTATCCAAAGTTAGTGACACTCCAACAGATGGAAATGGAAATGCAAGACCCTTTCTCCGTCTGGAGTCCCTCCAGATGGCTCCAGAGAAGACCAAGACACAACCTTGGGATGAGAATAGCATTTGGAAAACACATTTGTAGTTTCCTAAAACTCAAGACACAGCAGCAGTCAGAATATTTAAGTCATACGTGATTAGGTCCTTCAAAGAATACTTCTGTGCAAGCACGGAGCAAATACCATCACCATCTATCCGTGCAGAAGCAATGCCATCATCCCTACGGTGAAGGAAGGATAGAAGAATAGTTACAGATTTATCTTCTTTATTCTTGTGCTTGCATTCTTGGACCTTGTGCACCTGGGTTTATTAGTTCTGGGACCAGGTCATAATGCTTTAAACTACCAAATACACATAGATAGTAGGTTTTTTTCCAGGATTTGTGACATTGCGTTGTGCATTTCAGGATAAAAACTGCCCTGCAGAGCCATTACGTGTGTCAAGGGCAAACCCCCTGGCCAGCTTTGGATAAAGCGTGGCTGCCTGTGTGTAGGGCTTGGAGAAATGCAGGGCTGCTTTGCAGGGATGGGATTAGCGCAGCCACAGGCAGGTAACCGGTGCAAGGGGCCCGTTCTGGCAAGGGGGACCCAGATCCCACCTTGCTCCCGTCGAGGGACATTCCCAAAGGTGTCACGGAGTGTTTGCTTGGGTGACGGTATCAGCGCAGGGTCTGAAACCTGGGTCCAGCAGAGCCTGTCCAGCCATCTGGATGAGCCCTGGCCTAGCTAAACTTGCAGGTTTTCACCAAAGAAAGAGCGAAACAAGAATTCCGTTTGGGCTGATCTTTATTTCAGATTAAGAAGCTACAGAGACAGATACACATTTCCACGACAGAAGTGGCAAAAGAAAGGACGAGAACGGGATTTGCTGCTCCGCTCATGCCACACGCCCGCTCCCGGAGCCGCGCGCAGATCGGAGCTCTCCACGCCGGGACACACGCCCCGGGCACAGCCACGGCTCCCTCCTCGCCTGTGCACACACACGTCTGCTCTCGGTAGATAATGAAGAGGCCGAACCCGCAGCTTTCCCCCAGGACGGGCTACAGGGACCGAGCAGGAGTGCGATACCCGTGGCGCACAGCGGTTGCTCCGCGTGCGCTCGGCACTCGGGGTTATCTGCAAGCAGGTACCTGCACACCAGCGATGCTGAAGCGGGTGGGAGGGAACTGCAAAGCTCACCTCGGTGTCATTTGGTTAATTAATCCTCCCTCCCAATGACAGCGATGTGTGTTTACAGGGAAGGAACAGCACGCGCTCGTGTCCCCACGCCAGAGGCAGAGCAGCTAACGGAGGCTGCAGGATAAAGAGCAGACGCTCGCTTCCCTGCCCCATGGATCGGGCTCTGGTCTTGGCCAGGACACCTCCCTTCTGCCCCCGGGATGCCCAAGTCTCTCCCTTGGCTGCAGAGCTGTGTTCAAGGCCAGGCAGCAGAGCGTGGCCCGAAGGAACCAGGACAAGGCACCTGTAAGAGCAGTAAGGCAGGTTTCCCAGCTCTGCTGCACAAGGAAGCTCCTCCAGCCTCGGCGCTGGTCCTCCTGGCCCTCCATCTAGAGGGTTAATCAAAACACAGAGGGTTAATGTAAACGTGGTCCTCCCGAGGAGGGGGCGAGTCACGCTCAGCTGGCAGCACAGGATGCAAATGCAAAACGTGGTGCAAAGAGGAACATCTCCCGGGCACAGAGGTGCTCGCAGCTGGTTCACTGCTGCCCGTGGTCTCCACGCAGCACAGCCTGTGCTTCGGGCACGACCCTGCACAAGGTAACCCGGAGAGCAACGCAACAAGTCCAAACAGGAGCACAGCCTTGGGAGATTCTTTATGGCTGCATTGCTAGCAATTTTTAGGAGCATCAGCTTCCTAAAAAAGGCCCACAGCAACTCCATGCTGTCAGGGGGTATTATCTCCATGACAAGTCCATCAGCCTCTGAAAGATCTCGCAGTTGTGCTACTGCATATCAGTGAAGGCCTCACTCAGCCCAACCATTTTGTGCCAATCTTTCCACTTCTTAAAAAGCTACCATACCTCCCTGTTAATATTGGGGGTATTTTTATGGCTGAGACGAGCCTTTCAATGCGAACGTATTCCAAGATGTTCAGGAATGTGCAGACAATTCCCTTGCAAAAAGCCTCCTGCGATTCCCCTTGCTAATTCCTTTATGTAAGGAATTTACCAGCAGTTAAGTTGTACCTAGGTGCCAGAGGCAGTTCAACCTCCGTTGAGGTTGAGGCCAGCCTCTAAACACACGCTTGCAAAGCAGCACGTTGTTTGCTCAGCATGGTTATCAGGAGAAACAGGCCAAAAATACTGTGGGAATTATCTAACACTGAGTTCCTGGTCTCTGTGAGCTTTTAAACCTCACCGTTCACGTCACGTTGCTGCCGCAAACTCATTTCCTCATTGACACTGCATTGCTGCTGACACGAGGCAGACTGGGACCTTCAGCAAAAAAAGAAGAGATCCTTGTTTTCAAGCTTCTCTAGTAAGAAAATCCATTGTAAAAGGGAAGTAACTCTCCTACTTCAACACTTCTCCTCTTCCCTGCCCTCCAAAAATGCAGTGCTGAGTCTGTCTCATTCCTGAGCAGTAAAATGCTCCCTGCCCCACTATACCACTAATAACGTAGTACCAAAACTCAAGTACGTTCGTATCACCCAGGCACTGGGTTTGTTGGCAGGTGACATTAGCTAATGATGGCCTCGGTTGCAAGATGCATGAGGTCTGTCCTGGGCTCTCCGGTGACTCCACGTCACTCCGGGAAACAGCCTTTCCATTTCCCACCTGCCCAACGGTGCCTGTTGGGCATGTAAATGTCTGTAAAGACCCCAGGGGGAGAACAAACCCTGCCCAAATGGGCGTTAGGTGCCCTAGCAGGTGCTCAGGAGCTGTGGGAGCCAAGGAAGGCGTGATGAAAACTCCTCAAGAGCCTAAAAAAAGACCTAAAATATCCAGCAAGCGAGCGTGGCTTCCCCCAACACGTTTGCTTCGATAACCACCACGTCCTTCTCTTTTTGTCCTTGCAGAATAGCAGCTACGATGCCTTCCGCAGAGGGGCCTTTGTGCCAGCTCTTCCGCACGGAGCGCCGCGGCTCGCTTCCCGCTCCGGAGCGGTTTTCCCGGGGTTTTTGCAGGCATCCTGGAGCCGCCCGCGCTGCAGCTGCTCGGGGCAGCTGCTACTTCCAGCCCCCGAGGTTACCCCCGAGAAGATGCCCAGGGGAAGGGGCTGCCTTCGGTTTGCCGGGGATTGGGAGCGGGGATCCAGCCCACAGGCCTGCAGAGCCCAAAGCAGCAGCGTAACCAACACACCTGGTTTTCACCAAAAAAAAGCTGTGTTTTTGTACCTTAAAGAAGCCCTAGAGGACGGAGCCTGCAAAGACACCACAGCCTGTGGCTTGGGGACACGAAGGAGGAAGCTCTCCCAACAGCAGCCTCAGTTTTCCTTTCTCTTGCTGTAAAACACACGCATGGGAGAATGGCCGTATGGATCACGTCCATTCCTGGCTCCGAGCAGGACGTACCCTACCTCCTCTCCTGTATTCCCGTGCGCCCCAAAACAAGCAGAGTACAAGACAGGGCACAGGCTGTTTGCAGCCTGCTTTCCTAAGGAGAGCTTTCCGTGACCTCAGCATGGCTCCGGATCCGTATTCTCCCGTTCTGGATAACAGCAGTAGGATCCACTGCTCCTTTTCCGTCCCCTTTCACCTGTGCAGCAGAGACACCTCCACGATGGCACCGTAAGACACATTTCAGAGCAGCAAAAGTCTGCACAGAGGACGGAGAGGCCACCAGTACCTGTTCTGCCTATGAAAGGGTGTGACTGGAGCTTCCCCGCGTCATTCCACGTCCAAGATTACATATGAAAAACATCCCTTAAAAAGAGAAAGAAAGAGGGTGAATTCACCCAAGTGACTCACTCCATTAGTGTGAACTGCACCCAAGGTACAAACCCCTAGGAAACCTAAAAGAGGAACTGAAAGGAAGCAGGAAAGGCTATGGCAGCCCAGTGCCCCCATGGCATGTGGATCCCTTAGGGAGAGCCCCGGAAGGAAGAGGATTTCACCCTTCCAAAGACTAAAATCCAACAGAAAAATGTTATTTCTGAGATGGGATTTACTTCCTCCTCCAAGAAAAGGCGACTGACGGAAGAGGTTTCCGTTCTGGAGGCAAGCTGGGAGAAGTCAAACCCACACCCAGCCAAGGAAACGCTGCTGGAAGGACCACGTGGCAGCAGGTTCATGGAGCTCCGAGCAGAGCCGGCACCGCTGGCTGCACCTTCGCAGCCAACTTTGAGTCTCTCAGGAGGACCAGGGAGCCCTCCGTGTAACACGATGCAGGTCACGAGCAGCAGAGTGGGAAAACCGCACGTGCTTCCACAGCCTTTGGAGCTCGCTCGCAGCCGCCTTACCTGCAGACCTCGACCGCTTGAAGGGGCTCGCAAACCTCCTCCCAGTTTCACTGGGCTATCACGAGGACCCGCACTGCGACGGCTGCCAGAACGTACCAACACTTTTAGAGTTCATGAGAGTGTAATACGTGACGTTGCACATTTGTACTTTGAAACAAAAACAAGAAGCACAAGCCAGGTGGAGAGCCCATGGAGCCCCCGGTGTGGCATGGCCTTCTTAAGGACAGTAACATCACAGGGCAACAAGAAATGCATCTTGTGACACAGATGACACAAAAAAAGACAAATTCTGACTAGCAATAATTATCCTGCTTCCATGAAAGCTTCTCAGTACCTCTTGCTACGAGTAAAACTGGCACCATTATAAGCCTACAACAGAGGTATTGTGAAAATGCAGATTTCTTGTCATTTAAGAAGAGTGGTCCTGAATACTCATGGTCCATAAAAGCCCTACAGCACCTATGGGAGAAGGAGTGTTAGATTTCCTTGGTTAAACTCAAGCTACAGTAACGTGGTGACCTCTCTGAACCTGCCCACTGGAACAAGCTCGACTTGGGACTACGTCTTAAAACTACCTTGACATTCACAGTGGTGCAACGCATGACAACCCATGGGAGGCAGCTGGGAGAAGCATTTTCCAGCAAGGCCCTGTGCTTTTGCATTGCTACTAGAAATTAATGCTAAAAAAAAAAGGCTCCGAAGGTATCGGTTTCACTCTGCCATTCCCTGGAATGTGCTGTCAGGGAGCTTCATAGCCAAGAGGGATGATGCACAAACTGCAGCTCCACAGGGAAGACAAAACAACGGGGCAGCCCCAGGGCAAGAGCTTTTACCTGCAAGTAATGCCCTTCTGGGGGCAAAAAAGCCAAAATTGGGAACTGTTCCGCTCCGAAACCCCGCTGGGATTCCTCATGGGAAGTGTCATTCCGGTGCTCCCGCTGGGAGCCAAAACACGGGGACCAAACAGCCCCCGGGAACAGCAGCCGTTCTCAGCCCCCTTGGGCACCATGGAATAATTATGTCTGCTTAAAGAAACAAAAGGGTCCTGCTGAGACCCGCTTCTTCAGACATCAAAGTGTTTTTTTCCTCAAAACATCTCCTATTTGTTGACATTTATGACCAGCTACAAAGCGTGCTTCTGGTTTCCTGAGTTGGGACGAGGGGACGATTCTAACAGAGGAAATGCAAGGTTGCCGTGGGTCGTGATCTGCGGGAAAATGCCAAAATAAATACCGAATGTCCCTAGATTTTTAAGATGAGCCAAGGAATGTCCACATTTCGTGGATATGGACATAAACAAACTGGTTAAAAGGAAACTCCACCTGCAGCTCTGCAGGGAGGTGACTAATCCTTTCCTACCTTGTTGGCATAGCCCAGCTGCACACGGTTTTCCCTCAGAGGTGGCTACAACTCATTCTGAGTGCCTTTTTTTTGCAAAATTCTTCCTTTACCAGGAAAGAAATGGTTCTGCTACCAGGGAAGATGCTTTGCTGCTGCTGCTGCTATGAAACCTGGAGCTGCCTCTTCCTAGGGCCATGAGCATAAGCATCAGCTGGACGTCTTTCCAGGATAGATTCCTCTGAAGTAAGAGAGGAGAAAGAAAAGGGGAAACTTGTCATTGCTTTTTATCAAAGCTAAGTTTAAATATATATCGCTCAGTTAGCAGTGGGGCAGACTGACCATATGCAGTCAGCTTGCTAAAACCAGCCAAGGAAAAAAAGAGTTCCAAGCCCAGGCAAACCTTTGCACTTGCACAGCATTCGTTTTGTAACTATCTGCTTCCCCAGAAGCCCAGAGGAAAGCACAGGAGCCTCACGGGATCAGGTCTGGGGCGCAATTTCAGGATGTATGTAATAAAGAAGGAAAAAAAAAAAAGAGGTGGAGTCAGAATCCAGGAGCATTTGTGCCAGCCTGGAGCAAGAGCCATCTGCCACTGAGCACTACCCTGGCCCAGCACCACCCACCATTCCTAAAGGGAGCTACTGATAGAAGGACAACACTTAAAGCAGGAGCAGGTTCCTAATGGGAGCAGGGATACAGCTGTCCCAACAGCCAGGGACCACCACAGGGGGTCAGAGACCCACCTTTCTTCTCCTGTTATCAGTCCCTCCAGGTTGTGTCTAGGGATTTTTTCCCTCCCCAGTTCAAGCGTGTTGGGAAAGGGATATGACTTAATTTGTTTGGACTGAGTTATTTAACTCACGGTAAATAAACACGGACCGGACAAGGTGTGCTAGCAAAGAGCATGTGTGTTTCCACGAGGGGAACTGACTCGGGTTCTTGATGCTGCCACAGGCAAATCTCCTTCAGACAGATCTGGGATGGATCCAGGTTGGCCCAAGAGGGGCCAACTTTAACAATAATAAATTTATGTTTCCTCTGAATCTTTTTTTTTTTTTTTTTTTTTTTTTTTTTTTTTTTTTTTTTTTTTTTGCTAAATTGCTTGATTAGAGTGGAGGAAAAAATGGTCTTTGATTGTCACTGAGATCTTGTCTGCTCCTAAAATTTGGGAGTAACTCGCCAAAAGGCAGGAAAACCACCACGAGCTGCAATGAACTAGGGGAGCGAAGCAAGGATCAGATCCCCATAAACTACTACTCCAAAAGTGAAACTGAAAAAAAAAAGCTAATTATCAGCAATTTGCTGGTTTTATGGTACATGAGAACAGGAGAGGAAAGGAAGTAGGGGGAAAATGTTGCTTCATATTGTTTCTGTAGCTGTCAGCAAGTGTTTGCAGGCAAGAAACTAAATCTAAGCAACATTTCCACCCGCTTTGGAGTCTCTCGACCATATTTCCCTCCAAGCAGCAGCACACAAAGCCTATTAATTTTCCTCTACGATCAGCACTTACTGGGTTAGACTACTTCCCCATCTCCTATCCACACAGACCTTGAGGAACAGGTTTAACTCTTGCTAAACCCAAAGTCTCCATGGCATTGCGTTCGCATACATATATATGTGTGCATCTGCGCGGCACATATGTATATGTATACATATGAACTTCCAAAATATTATTATAAAGCAAGTGTTTTCTCAGCACCCTCTGCCCTCCCCGCTCCCGTCTGCCCTCCCCAGACCAGTGTGTCCCGAAACAGACTGGAAGAGGAGGCTGCCAAGGGCCACCAGCCCTTGGAGGCACCGCAGCCGTCGAGGTGTGTTGATGTTAACATGTCCCCTCTAGGACGCGTGCCGACGGGCGCCTCCAGCTCACAACACCGACTCCTTGGACTCGGGGTCTGCCGTGCTGCTCGTGCTGGGGGCTTGGTTTTTGTGAGTTACCAACGGGGACGTCTCCCCCTCCGACTTGCTGTTGGGAACGGCTTCCACGTTGACTTCCTTTAATTCCTGCTCTCTTTCTTTCTTGTCCTTCTCGTTCAGGTAATGGAGGATACCTGCTCCGAGGGCGTCTCCTTCCACGTTCACAACTGTGGTGGTTCGGTCCCTGGTTAGGATTAAAAAATGGTAACAGGAGAGCAGCCTTTTAATTTAAGAGAATTAAAACACAGTATGAGGAGCAAAATTCACTCATTTCAGCAGTAAGAAATCACCTGCACGTCGCATTTATGCTTGGGGATGGGTCCCCAATACCTAAAACAAATTTTCTAACCCTTTCCTGGGTTAGAAACCCAGGGGACCCTTTCCCGGGTTCCTAGGTGCTGGTACAGAACCTAAATTTAGGCTTAAACAAGGACATAACCAAGCCGAGTGATGGGACAAATCCTTCCAGACCAAACTGGGCTAGGGCTAATACCTCCTGCTGCAAGAAGGGAAATGGTTACTGGAGAGAGAAGAAACTGGGCAAAGCTCTGACCTCGCAGCCCTTTCCCAGAGGAGGGCAAGGGAAGGTGTTTGCACCCGCCTGTGGCTCCAAGCAGCAGTTCTGGCTGCCACACTGCCCGCAGTGGCACAATTGCTGCGTCCCTCTGTGTCCCCACGGAGGGCACTTCGCTCCGATGCCTCCTGCTCTGGCTTTTGTAGTTCAGACAATAGCAACCAGCAGCTTTTGGAGATGGCTTCACAGCTCTGGCTCCCAGAAAGCTTTCCCTAACTATTCAGGCTCATATTCCTTTCCCTTCCCCCTAGCGTCCATCTAGTTTTCTAACCTTCCTGCACAAACTTTTATTTATTCTTACCACGGCAACTGAAGCCCGGGGAAACCTGTTTCAATAAGGGTTGGGTAGAAGAACAAGAGAAGTATTTTAGCATGCAAACAGAGAGGTACTTTAGCATGCAAATTTCTTTGATTGAGAAAGGACCTCCCTCTCCATTGTCCTCTATCAGCTGCCACAAACGAACTTCCCTTCCTGCAGGCAGCCACACCTTGTGGCTTCTTATTCCATAGCGCTCCTCTGGCTACGCTGCAGCAGGTTGAGCGCTGAATACGGCACCCAGCAGCAGGTACGTGTGGCCGAGGGTACTTACACGATCCAGTCCACCGCTAAAATCAAGGAGAGGTCGTTGGTGGGAAGCCCAATCGCCTCCAGGATGATGGCGATGGTGAGGACGCCGCCCGCCGGGATGCCCGCGGCGCCCACGCTGGACGCGGTGGCTGTCACGCTGCAGGGCAAGCGGTGAAGCCCGTTAGCACCGGTCATGGAGCTCCCTCCTACACTTGCAACGTGCTTTTCTCCACCATGGGGATCCTCAGCAAACTGGGCAGTGGGGGGGGACACGCAGAGCTTCTGCTTCCCAAGCAAATCCCTTCCTGCCAATGCAGGATGGTGGCGGGGATGATGGGGCAAAGTGTGACAACTAAGAGGGGGGATAATGGGGAATTAGTGATACAAAATAGGAGAGGCAGAAGTTAAGAACTGTGTGAGTTAAGCATGAGCATGGAATTGATCCATAAGGAGCTGGGGAGCCAGCGGACGTATTTTCTAAGACATCCAGAAGGGAAGTCAGGGCAGTTTTCTGGGCAGAGCAGCAGGCCACGATTCCCCAGCTCGGTGGCAAGAGAAGAGAGGTCCTTAAGGAGGGAGACGAATTCCATGTGAGGAAAAGTTTTAAACAGCTCAAGGCCTGTTCGTAAATCAGTTACCCCTCCCAGGTTCCACCTTTTATTAAATCAAGATTCTGGCAAATCTTATAAAGCTTAAAAGACTCCATGCCTTAATCACCCTGTAATTATGTTTCATAGCAGCTTGCAAGCTTTAGGTCAGAGATGTGGAATGCAAACTGCTATTAGCAGAAAGACCACAGGCTTTAACATGTCTGGGGTCCAGAGGGATGTGGTTGTGACTTACAGAATGGTGAAGATCTGCCCAGCATTGAGGTCAACATTGTTCAGCTGAGCAATAAACACGGTTGCCATGCACTGAAAAATTGCAGCTCCATCCATGTTCACCGTGGCCCCAATAGGAAGGATAAACCTGCTGATCCTCTTGTCAACTCCATTGTTTTCCTCAATACACTTGATCATCGATGGGAGAGTGGCTGAGCTAGAAGCAGAGAAGAGGGAAAATCAGTCACAAAGCATCGGGGTGCCCTGAAAGGAAAGTCACCGTCCTGTGGCCACCGTGTTTGTTTCTGACTCCCACCAGCATCAAATCCCAGGCAAGACTATCACGAACACGATGCCACTCTGCAGCTCCTTGTTGTCCTGCCTTGTTGGTATTGCCCATCTTGGGCAGTGGTTTATTAATAATCAGCTTATGCCCAGAAATAGCTGATAAGGACTCTAATCTCCCAGGGGCAAGAACTCATGACTTAGCTCTGTATGCAGCGTAACAGAGCTTTGGAATGATGGAGCATCAAAACACAAAAACTCTACACTAAATACAAGCATGCACACAGCCACTGCAACACCAATCTCTTGTTGTTTCGATAGACAAATCCAAAATGATTGCTGGATTTATTTTTTGCATTATAAAATCATATGAATTTATTCAAAATCCCTCTACTACTATGTGTTTAATTGAGCTCCTGTTACAGTCATGCAGCTACGCTTTTGGAGAGGGCCTGAAAGGACTTTATAAACTGTGATAAGAAACTTGCCCCTTAGGAAAAGTGTAAATGACATGTCCGATAGTTTGGAAGTCCTTAATTATGAGAAATAAGAGCTGATCAGGCCAGATCCATTGAAATCATTTATGTCATTTTACATTAGGTGATCTGCTTTGCTCCTGCAAAATCAGTCTAAATTTGTTCCAGATCCCTCTGAACTCGGAGAAAAAAAAACTCCAGACAAATTGACCATCAATTGTTACTTAAAACTGAAGGGACAACCAGCAGGATCTTTAAGGCAAACACTTTCACCTTCTGCAAGAAAAAATTCCAACTCAGAATCCCAATCTAATCCCAGCCCTAAAACCCATCGCAGTGTGGTGTGAGGGTGCAATAAGGAAGACAACGAGGCTGTATTCCCAAAAGAAGCTCACCTGGAGCAAGTGGCAAAAGCAGTGGTAAGCGGTGTGACGAGTCCTAGGAGAAAGCGGTAAGGATTTTGGCGGGTGGATGCAAAATAAATAAGCGGCAGAATGATCCCTCCATGGATGAAGTGGCCCAGAATAGAGGCAAAGATGTATTTTCCCAGACTGGTCACCAGAAGCATAACATCTTCCATCTCCACAATCTTGCTCCCAACGAGGAACATGATGCCAATAGGAACATAGCTGCGTAAAGAATTATGGTCGGTCATTAAGCACAAAAACCAAGCCATGAAAAACACGCTGCTTTCTTTGCTACAGATTACATTTTTCCAAAGAATGTGCTGCTCCTGCTGAAGGGCAGCGCTTTCCTCGCCACACACTCATGTTATGTGAATTTGCGAGGCTCTTCCTACCCTCTCACTTGGTGGAAGGCAAGTTGCCAGGCTGAGAAACCTCCCACTGTCCCATGGCCTCCAAGAGACCCCGAGGACACAGCAGAAAGGGTAAAATTGGGAGCTGAAATGTTGGCAGAAGCCATCAGGACACGACACTGGCGTGGAGCTTAGTCCATCGGGTGGGCAAAGACCCAACGTTAAGTAGGTCGCTGTTGAAGAGGAGGCTGATGGTGGGGAAGAAGGAGGAGCAGTATCGCAGAGCTGAGCAAGGTACTGAAGATGGGACATTCCAGAGCTCGGGAGCAGCAGCAGTCACTGAAATGGCAGACCTGCTGCACGCCAACACATTCCAAGCAGGGAAGATAAAGTCAGGCCCGTATCGTTGGCAGACAGCTTCACTAAAGGCCGTTAATGCACACGCCAAAGCAAGCAATTACCTCTGCCACTTCTCTAAGAAAGATTAAGTGATTGAGTTTCCAGGGCCTCCCTCAAGCCAGGAGCCGCATTCCTTCCTCCCCTATCCAGGAACACGCGTCTCAGGATGTCAGCATTTGCTTGGGGTTCCTCTCGCGAGGAGCGTGCGGAGCGGCTCCGTTCAAGTGCCAAACACGAGCCCTGGGCCCGGTGCCAGCCACCCCACAGCACCCGGGGACAGCCCTGAAGAAGGACCAAGGGCCACTGAGTGCTGGAGCCCACCGTGCTCCTGATAATCCTCAAAGAAAGGATTATGCAGCAGCTGACGGGCCCCAGTGTTAGCGCCGTGATCGGCTGGGCACGAGAAGCGCCGCTTATCAGTATCCGTGGCCCTGGAATTACACTCCGGAGTAAACGGCTTAAGCTGCTTTTAGACTTTAATTTCTCAATCCTGGATGACAGTAACTAACACAGAGGGGCCTGCGTGAAATGAGGTGGTTTGTTAGAAACTTTACGCTGCACTCGGGGAGGGGGAAATAGTAAGAGCAAAAAACGCAAAATAAGGGAAAAAAAACCCTACTCTCATCAAGGAAAGTGCATAGTTTGGAAAAGGGACAGAGAAATGTTAATTATAAAGTTATAATTAAGTTATAGCTAATTTATTAAGTAGCTGGCCTTATGACTGTCTTCCTGGTATCCTAAAATTCCTAGTATCAGGGAAAGGAAATGGAAGAGAGAAGAAGAAGAGAAGTTCCCCTGGAAAAAACAGGGGAACTGCTTCTTTCTTCCCTGAAGAGAGACGTTCCCTGGAAAAGCAACTCCTAAATAAGCAGCTAAACTCTGTGCTAGTAACAATGGTTCCTGCTTCACCTGGGAAAACGGAAGGGATTTTTGAACGGGAGCAGAGATTAAAAGATCCACAGGACCAGGCGGAGGGAGTCCTGCTCCTGCAGCGGCGTGACTCTGCAACGACCACGTTCTTCCCTCGCTCACACCAGCACTCGTGCCAGCCCAGGAACTAACCCGGAATAAACAACACAATGACATTTGCTCTTGCTGTGAGGAGGGCTGTGACGTGGCAAATGCACAGGCAGGCAAAGGGCAAGATTCCCGAGCTGGACGCGACTGTCCCACCAGTTGTGTCCGCACTCAAGCACCTACCACATAATCCAAGTAACCAAGACCATAGTTGCCTCATTGAATGAATTAAAGAAGCGAATGAGATCTTCCCCCTCGCGGCCAAGCTTCTTCAGCGCCACTCCTAGAACCAGGGCAAACATCACCAGCCCGAGGATATTCATCCCTTCGATCTCAGTGCCAACAGGGATCTGCGGAGACAGAAAAGCAGCAGGTTTGTTAGGTGGAGACAGGTCCATCTTTTGGATGCTCTCTGATTGATCTGGAACCGGCAGATCCATTGCACGAAGAGAAATCACACAGGAGGAAGACAAAACTTGGACAGTGGTTAAAAGCCTGCAAGTTTCCCCACTGGTTCCCTGCAAGGAAAGGTTGTCTGGAAGAGACTGCAGGTACCAGCAGCAGCTGTTGGTGAAACAAATTGCCAAATTTGGTGGTTCCAGCAAATTTCCTTGCATGCTCTATGATCCTCCACCTCCTAAAACAAACCATAGGCGCAAGCTGCTTTCAGCGGTCTGCCCCCAAACACAGCTACTCTGCCAGCAAGCACAGCATCTGACTGGAATCTGCTCTCAGAAACTGCCAGCCCCTTTGCTTTAATGGAATATTGATACTATGGTGAAAACCAGGCGAAAATAAACAGTGTCGTTAAGTGGAAAGAGGAAAGAAAAAGAGGGCAAACTGTGAAACTCATGTGAACTGATTCATCTCTTTGCATCAGCCATGGCAGAAACGGGGAGAAGAGGGGAAATACCTGCTCCCCATCCTAGAAACTGTGTGACTAAATGGTACCAGTAAGAGGATAAACCCAGGATCCAGGCATTGTGCTGAGGAGCCTGCTCTCCTGCTCCCCTCTGCAAAGGGCTGGAGTTTGTTTGGCAGAGCAGCGTCACAGGCACTGGGGAGCATTCTTGTGGCTGCATAAAAATACAATTGTTTAGACGAGCCTCGTTTCCCCCCCCAGCTCGGCCGCACAAGCTCAGCGTGCCAAATTTGTGTTTTCTTTGGAAGATTTTCTTGAACAGATTAGGTCTGTGGACAAGTTTGGGCCTTGTAGCCAGCCTGAGCAGACGCTAGCTCACCACAAGCAAGTGAAAAGGCACCCTGAGCTAAAAGCCTAAAATGAGCATTGACTAAAGGCCTCAGGGCACAGATCCACTGCAGTGTTTCTGAGATAATATTTTTATCTAGAAGTAAACTGCTGACCTGAGTCGTCCTTTCCTAATGACGTGTGGAGGCAAAGAGCTGCACAGAAAAGGGTAAAACATACATTACACTGAGAAAAAAACCAACCGCATTATGGTGGCTAAAATACTGTTAACAAAAGTGTTCACGAGGATGAAAGCAATGAAGCTTCCAGCCTTTTTAATTGTTAACTGCAAAATAATTAGATATAAAAATGTTCCCTTTTTTCACGGTAGTTGTTTGTTCTGCGTGAAATTCTTCCCACTTCTTTCATTTCTCTCTACTAGAGTTCAGAGTCAAAGACCTGGCAACATGGACAGGATATTAACAACAGGGCTCCGTTTATCTCCAAATAAGTCTGAAGAAATAGGCTTCTTTCTTCACATATAGCAACACTTTTCTGTCTGGATGGGTTTGTCATTACTCTTATTTTTGTGGCTGAAAACCCTCGACTTATTTTATAAATGCTTTGTTTTTTCTGCTTTTCACTTCCCTTAGTAAAACCACTCCAGGATAGGAAATAAATTCAAGCCAGTCTTATTTCAAAAGCAAAAAAGATATGGAGTTTCAGTGAGGGTTTACCAGTACAACATACATATCAGAAACAACCCAGGTAGGTTCCCAAGTTCCGCGATGAACTCATTAGCAGGAAGCAAGAAAAGGTCTACTAAAATAATGTTTGAAAATTTTCTGCCAGGTCATGTCACTTCAATCAAAATTTTCCTTCAGAAATGTCAACTTGGGCAAAATGTAAATATTTTTACATAAGAAAACAAGAGACCCCATGCAGAGCCCCTAAAAACTTATTAGCTGTTCCCCTCTTCCCATTTTACCATCTCCACAGATTCCGGTGGCGAGGGAGCAGTAACTTATTCCAGGGAACTGGCCCGTTGATTTGCAGGGAGCAACCTTGAGCGCTCACGGGATTTTACCTCCTTGCAGCAAAATACAGACAAAGTCAAGCATTAAATCCTCAGCGGAAGATCCTCTCAATCCCGGCCTCTAAAACTGGCAGATGCTGAACAGCCTTTTTGTGCTCCAACACAAGAGTGCATCACCCCAAGGGAACTGCCAAACCAAGCAGCATTGTGGACGCCGCACAAAAACAGCTTTGACGAGAGCTTTTTTCCCGGGTAAGTGGCAGGACACATTATTATTTTGCCTGAAATTGTGTGTCCCGGGAGGAAGATTCATGGATCTCTTCTGGTCCCTGAATCTCTGGGAAGAATCTATTGGTTTTGGGCTCTTGAAGGAAAATGCTTATGCAGGATACAACGGCTGACAGCAGGCAGCTGAAAGGGAAATGCAGCCACGTGAAGCGCAGTCCCTGGTGTGTATATTGTCACCGCTGTCACATGAGGACCCAGGAATCCCTTACAAGCTCTCTTAGCTGCAGATGAGGAACTAAGATAGCCCTTGCTCCAGGAAACAGGCTGCCCAAGACTGGGGGAGGATGCAGCCATAAAAGCTGGGTAAATAGGAGGGAGAGCATGAAACAATACAGTAAATGTGCCCTAATACTCACAGGGTCAGCACGAGAAGCCGGAGCCTACTAACCAGTGGGAAAACATCAGTGGAAACCTTTGTTCTCCACTACTCACATCAAAAGCAGGAGAAAAACATTTCTCCTCTTCAATCAAATGCTCTGCTGATGAAAGAAAACATGAGAGCATATTATCACTATGGTATTTATACTATAGACTATCCAAAAATCAGAGTCTTCTGCTCCAAACTTAATCCTCATCTATCCATAAATAACATGGTCAGGTTGGCATTGAAACTGAGCGAGCAAAGCTCAGATGATGCCTCCTTTTAGTCGGACCTGCTCCTCCCTCGAGACGACAGGGCGTCTTCTGGCACTAAAGAAGTTCAGCTCTTGCTTGGTTCCAACAACTGAAAACCGTTTTGGGAAAGTAATTGGAGAAACAGCCTTTATTTCATAGCCACTGGCAAAAACAGACACCAGTGACAAATTCACAATGTGGGTTTTTTTTTTTTTGTAGCATTTCATCAAACGCTGATAAGTCAGAAATAGGAAAAAGCTCACAATTTAACTTGTCAAAAAAAAAAACAATCCATCCTTACCTCTTGAGGAAGAATGATGGCTTTGAAAGAGCATTGGAAAGTGCACATTGCAGCTGGTGCCTGTTCCCAATGGCTGTGGTGAGCCCTGACCTGTCCCTGCTTGCCACGCAGCTCCTAACAGATTCCACACTAGGCAGGAGTAAGAAAGACCTGACTTGCACCTCACTGAGAACGAGGACTTTGAAAGGGAAGACTAATTCCCCGCTTCTGGGCCGTCCTGGCCTTTCATGTCGACTTGCTTCTGGCAGCGCGAGGCTGCACGGGCACGTCCCGCCCGGGGAGCTCCGCGGCATCGGAGCAGCCAGTGCCTCCTGGATCGCGTGATTCTCCTGCACTCGTGCCCGTGCTCACCACACAGCGGGTGCAGATCGGGGCTAACTCGACCCTACAAGTGTGGGCAGGTCCTGGGTGGATGGGGCCTCCTTCCTCCCCATGAAACAGCTCGTGGTGTGCGAGCGGGCTGACTTCTCCCCTGCTCAGCTCCTGCTCCATCCAAGCCACCTTCTGCCCTCCTGGGATGGGGAAAGTGCAGTCCACGAGCCAAAAAAAAGGGGGTCTGGAAATGGACCCTTCTGCACCACATGCGTGTGAGGAGCAGCAGGCACCACGACCAGGACCTGCTTCAGTCCTCCCAGCTGCACGTGAACTGCCTTTCATCTGCTCATTTCACACAGACTAGTGCAGCTGCCAGCCCTGGCTGAGCTCTTCTATAACAAACCGACCGGTCTCTTGCCCTTGGGACATATAAATCACACTAAAAAATATTAACCCGACTTACAGTACTCATCCCAGGAAGTCAGAATGAGCCTGAGAAATATAAAACAACGCTGCAGGCCATTCCCAGGCCAGACCTGCCTCTCCAAAATCACATGGGATAATTCATTTGGAATAAGATGACAGGCTGCAGTTGGGTCTCTCCAGTTCATAATGTGCTGACGCTAAGGAGACTCTGATTCTTGCTAGGCCCATAATAAAGACGTCTGACAGCCCCACACAGCAGAAGGGTTTCAGAGGAACACGGGGAAAACACAGCTTTCCACCTCAGCAACATCTGCAAATAAAGTTTTGGTGTGGCCACATTGCACAGGGGCTACCTGCAAATTTCTGCTTCCAACTCCCACCCCTGCTTCAAGTCAAATTAAATTTCAGCAGCAAGGTAACTAGAAAAGAAGCCCAGCTAACTTCTTTTCCTTTAAAGAATACAGGCAGGGGACAAAAATCATTCTCTCCTGACTGGAATGGAGAATAAGGTCTAAGGGACACACGCAGGCCAGTCTGATTGTCACAATTCAAGGTCTACAGAAAATCTTTTGGAAATACTGGGCAGAGAGAGGAATCAAAATTTAGGGCAAGTGATACCAGGCCTAAGAAAGCAAGGCCTAAATGCAAGCTATCAAGGGTGAGCTCAGTTGATTCTAACTGCCTTTCCACCACAGCTTACTTGTGTGCCTAAAGACCACTCCACCGGGCTTGTGTGTGTCCCAGCTGGACAAGGAGGGCAGGACTTGCTTCCTTCCAGTGAGTGCTGGTAAAGTCAAATATTGTGGTTAACAAAGACTGTATAAAACACGAGAACGGGTGGCCTTACCTTTTCCAGCGTCACATTTCCAGAGGTAGTGTTTCTCTTCAGGATCTTGTAGTCTGTCGCATACTGCAGGCAAGAAGAAACAACACAATGTTTGCTAACCAGATTACCAAGAGGACCACTTAACATTTCACAAGGACTGTCAGGAAGGCTTTTTCCTTTTGATTGAACGGATCAGAACGCATTTCTGCAGCCAAAGTCCCTCCAGTTTCTCCCTGCAGCTGAGGCTACAATGGAAGCAGGAGCTGAAACACATGCTGCACAGATCAGAAAAGCCCTGCACCTTGAACCCATCAAGAGCGAGACGTGCGAGGGGCATCCGAGCCGGTGCAGAGGACACTACCAACGTGAGGGTGAAGCTGCTGATGAAACACGAAGGGCGAGACACAGGACACAGGGACTGGAGATGGTGATGGGGAGGCTGCTGAGCTCATCCCGCATACGGAAAGCCATGGAGAGCGGATGCAGCTCCTTCACCACAGGGCGACAGGGAAGCCCGGCGCTGCCTCCGCATTCATAGGGAACGCTGCCCGTGTAACCGCTCCGAGCTCGCCCAGATGTGGAAAGAGAAGGTTTGAGAACAGAAGAATTTTAGAAGAATTGCAGAAGAATTTTTTAGAATTTAGACGCACTTTTTAGAATTCAGATGTACTTTTTAGAATTTAGAGGCATTTCTAGTGAAATTTTCCTTCACTAGAAATAGAGGTATAATTCAGCTGATTCGGGCTAATGAGCAAAGAAGAGCTCGAGGCGCCTGATGCTCTCCAAGGCAGAGAGTTCACCCCTGCTCACACAGTCCCCGAGATCCAAGGTACCCCTGAACACCTTTCCGGCTACTTTCATACCGCTTCTATTATTCGTGCTGTCGCTGGCATATCGACTTGTCCTGCATTACAGAGACGCTCAGAACAGACCTCAATTTCAGGACAACACCTTGTTCTTGATAGAAAAATAAATTTAAAAATAGAACGATTTCTCCGCCCCTGTATCAAAAATAATGGCTCTGTCCCACAGCAGAATCCTAATAATGCCTATCCCTGGTGCTGATAATTGCAATGAGAAACTGCATCCAAACCCTCCCTGAGTGTCTGAGCTCCAGTGCATAAGTTCAAACTATCTCCCAGTGGTGTTATCTGCAAATTCCCCATTTGGGGATTTTGCAGCCCACCTTGCCGGGTGTTTTCTGGGAAGGCAGCAGTCACTCGGCGCGCCGAGCAACGCCGCCCCCGTGCAAAACGCCGCCCACCACTCACCGTTCGGAAAGCTGCGGCCACGAGATTCGCAGGAAACAGGTTTCTGTGGAAACAAAAAGCAAGAGGAGGGAATATTCCCCGGTGAGCTTTGGAAAGCAACGTGCCATGGTGGCTTTCTGGATGCCTTCTGCAAAGGCAAACGGCCTGGCACAGCGAGGTCTCTGTCCCTGCTCCGTTTTCTCGGAGCAAGAACCCGAGGGGCAATGCAACCAGCAAAATCCCCTTAGGAGAAGGGGATCCCTCGTCGCAGCCGGGATGACTTCCCCGCGGTGCAGGAAAAGCGCGGATGGGGATGGGGATGGCTGGAAAGCTGCAGCACCTGAACCCGGGAGGGTTTCGTGCAGAAATCAAGCTGAGCGCAGGGGCAGGTCGAGAGGACAGAGCACGGGAGGATAAAGGATAAAGAGGGCAGGGAGGTTCGGGACGGCATGTGGAAACACAGGCAGGTGACAGGACCTGGGATAAACCTGAGTTCTTAGGAAAAGGAAGAGAAAGGCCTTCCAGAGAGACCCTGAGAGTGGCCTGGGCAGCTGCTCCCTGCCCTCTGCTCCCTGCACGGTGCTGAAAGGGGCCCAGAAGCAGCTACGCTTCCCTTTCACCTGCTTTGCTTTAGTCATCCTGGTGCATTCGCTTTTAAACCAGGCTTTGGCTCGCGATCCTTCCCGGAGAGCGGCGAATCCCAAGCACACGGAGCAAAGGAGCAGCCGAGCGCAATCTTTGAAAGCAAAAGCGCCAGGGGCTCATTAAAGATTAAGATATGTCCCCGATAAAGGCCTTTCACTTTGCATAGCTGGGTTATCCCGCCACACACCGGGTGTTTTCCCACAGCCTTGGCTGCGTTTTCACGCGCAGAGCCCTCGCCGAGGCTGCTGCGAGCTCCCCGTTGCATTACAAGTGCCCTGGGAGGAAGCTGGGCAAGCCAAATTGCTCCAGGAATAATGGGACTCCCAGCCCCACGTTCCACTGAGCACGAAAAAGGGCAACTTTTTCTCCTCGGAGCCACCTAAAAAGAGCAGAAATAGCTCAAACCCTGCAAAGATGCTTAAAAATCAGTGGGGTAATTCAATATGCATCAGCTCTTCCACAACTGCAAGTTTCTGACAGATAGAAAGCTCACTTAGAGCAACAGCAAACTCCTCTCAAAGTAAAATGGTTTGTTTTTGAAAGGGCAGAGCTCAGTGCATAGGATCTATTAAAATAAAATAAAATAAAATAAAATAAAATAAAATAAAATAAAATAAAATAAAATAAAATAAAATAAAATAAAATAAAATAAAATAAAATAAAA
>VZSG01000687.1:11034-87594 GCA_013398315.1 Nothoprocta pentlandii
ATTATTATTATTATTATTATTATTATTATTATATTTATTTTTCTCCACTACTTTATTTTTGTCCTAAGAATATTTTTGGCAATGAATGGCACTCACTGGGCTTGATGATAATATTTTGGTTAAATTTTTAAGCTTCCCAGTGTTGCCAATCAGATCTCATCACAAGTGGCTGGGAGCTGTGAGCTCTTCCATACACTGCTGCATCTAAATCTAATACAGGTTTCATATATAGAGATTTGGATGCACGGGAGGATAATCTGGGATGAGTTGTTTCAGGATCTTTCTTTTCCTGTATATGGCAATTCCAAGTTTTTTATTGGTTTGGCTTTTTAAACACTTCTTTTTTCTTTCTAGGTTTATAACAAAGCTCAGAAAGCAAATGTTAGACTTGGAAATATCACTAAAATAGTGCTGTGTAGCACTGCACTTCCCCGATTAAACACTTCGTCTTACAGTTCAGTTATGTTAAAGTTAACTCTGTAGTGCAAGAAGTCACCATCCCATCAAGAATTACCTGCAGTTAAAGAATTGGATGACCCAAAGCAATGTGTTTTGTTTACACAAATGTAAATAAGAATAAAATTGGACGCTTGATTCCTAGGGAAAGACAGGAGCTCATTCATGAGATCCTGTAACAAGTTTGGAGGGGGATTTGTTGGGGAAAAAACCCTTAGTTTTCTTTGCATGATGTTCCTACCTTTGTCATTTTAAAGCAATCATTTCGGAGAGAAGCTGCAGCCAAATATAAGAATTTGAAGCACTCTTGTGTTGAATTCTGACATGAACAACAGACTTGGAGAACAGTGCTTATTTTTGAGGTGGTTTTGGGATGTATATGCTTAATCACATAAAAGAGAAGTGGAGGTAAAGGCGGTGGGTTGTTATAGTATGTGCTACTGCTGGTTCTGCTTTTCCCTGCCTTACACCTGTGTCTTCTTCCTTCTCTCGTTACAGGTCTTGATGCAGAGTTGTATTATGTGAGGAATGATGTTGTCAATCACTATGCGTTGTCCTTCAATCTCCTCATTCCCAGCGAGACCAACAATCTTCAGTTCAGCTGGCACGCGAAATCCAAGGTAAGCAGATGTGATTTCCAGCCTGCCCTTGAGGATTTGCTTTGTGGCTTTCAAATTCCCATTGTTATAATTGAATGGCTCTTATTTTCCAATCATTGTCATGCGCTGGCTGCAAAATAATTATCCCAGATTCTCGGTTTTTCATTTCTACAGTCAAGGACAGTATCTTGAGATATCATGTGTCCAGTCTTTTTCTTACTTTGGAAAGGTAAAGCACTTGAAGTGTTTTACACACTTCATTGTTTAAGAATAAGCAAAGAAAAAGTAGTTTTCCTGTGTCTTTTGGTGGTGAATTGCACACACAAAGGAGGCAGCCATGTGCTGGACCCTCTAGAAGTGCAACAGTGCCTCTAGAAGTAGAACAACTGTGTTCTGCAGTTTCTGGAGAAGATTCTATAGAAACTATTGTAAAGGGTGTTACCGTGGAGCTCCAGTTGAAGAGATTCCTTTTCCAGTTAATCACAATTCCTGGCAACAGCTCTTTTTAAAAAAAAGACTTCCAGTTACTTAATTTCATCTAAAAGACTCAGTTTTTATCTGTAGCCTTTTACTGGATATTGTAGCCTAGGACTTCTCATGCAGTGGATAGTGCTCTCTAAGAGAAATTCCTTAAAAGATCATATTCAAATAGTGACTGCATTTCCCCACTGCTCTGACTTGAGCTGTGTGTGTTTAACCTGCTCTGAGGTTCCCAGACCTTATGGGTGAATTTTTGGTAGGAATTTTTGAGCTTATGTAGCCCAGGTTCAATTCAATCCATCAACCTGAATAATGTTTCTACTCTTGACACCTTGACTGAAAAATTACTTGGCAAATACGTGATAATATAAATGCATCTCATCATATTTTGAAAAAAAAAAATATCCACACAGTATTTCTTTTTACTGCTGGGGAGAGTTGTGGGACTTTGTTTTTCTTGGTTTTCTTTTTTTTTTCTCTCTTTCTAACTTGTTTTTTAATCTTTCAACTATTGTTGCAGGTTGAATATAAACTTGGATTTCAGGTAGATAATCCTTTGGCTATGGATATGCCCCAGGCCAACATTTCACTCCAAGGAGAGGTCCCTCGCATGCTCTCAGGTAAGCAAACCAATTTCCATCCCCTCTTTGCCCTCCTCAGCTACTCAGTAATTTTTTTTATTCTTTTTGCAATGTGCATAATGTAGCATGAGTACATAATCTTAATCTATTAAACATCCTATGTTTATAGGGCTTCTGCCACAGTTTACAGCATTGCTCAGAGGGGATGATAAATTGAGGCTGCTGGTCTGTTTGAGAATAAATATTTTTTTTCCTCGTGTTTGGTGGAGGATACAGACTTCCTTTAGCGAGGAGACATGGCAGTTTTTTCAACATATACAACATTGCTATTACATTTCAACATTAATAATTAACAAATGCATAGGTTTTTAAAATATATGCCCTCTAATTTATGCAGTCTATAGTGGTATAATTTTGAGAAGGGTAGAAATGGTTGAGACAAAAGTATTTAATGGTAAGTTTAAAATTAAGAAAACTATTTTGGCTATGTACTCACTCCACATACTAGAAATAAATGCATTTCTTTCAGAAACAAAAAGACACAATTTTTGTTTCAAAATACCAGCAAATATTCATCATTCCTTGCTCATTCAGCTATGACTTCTCATTACTAGATTCCTTGTGATTTATGTCCACAGGTGGAAATGAAGTATTTGTTTTGTTTTTTTGTGTTTTTACTAGAATTTTTTTCCTAAGATAACAGGAACCAGCCCGGACTTCTCTTGCGAGAGCTTTTTAACCCTGATGTCCACCCACAAATCTAACTTGTTTATGAGTCTGTAAACTCTAATATGGTTCACAAACTTATTTGAAACCTATAATCTTCAATCCCTTAATAGCTGTCTGAAGTAACAAGGACTGAGGGCTAAAATAGCATTTCTTAATGGCAAGATTTAAAAAAAAAAAAAAAAAAAAAAAAAAAAAAAAAAAAAAAAAAAAAAAAAAAAAGCATCATACAATAAGAATCTCTATCATTTAAAGAGCTTTTTTAACCAAAATATCTGAGATCTTCTCAAACTCAATTCTTGTTTGTTTGCAGTGTTTCGTGTTGAACTGGCCTGCGCTGGCAGACTTGACTCTGAGGTCACGATATTGATGCAGCTCAACTTGACAGTAAACTCGTCAAAAAACATCACAGTCTTAAATTTCAAACGAAGGAAAATGTGCTACAAAAGTAAGGCATTAAGTTTCGAAAAGTCCACAGCTGTTAGTGTTTTAGAATAGGATAGGACAAGGGAGTGAGATGATATATGACAAAGGACATGAGTATAATTCACCAAAATATACAATGAAAAGAAGAAGAAATTGCGTCACTCTCTGTCTTTCAGAGGGAAAAAAATGTCTTTTTTCCTCTTTTTAACCAAAAGAATGAACAAATTCTCTAAACATGCCCAGAATATGTGAAACAAAGGAGGAAGGAGAACAGAAAAGAAACGGATGATTTGGGGAGGAAGAAACACCATAGCACCTACAACACTCTAAATACTTGTTTTTTTCCCAAAATTTAACTAAATATGCTTGTTTGTAGATTGTGATTAAACTCAAGTGGATCACTTTAGTTTACTTGGTTTTGGGGGGACTCTAATCAGTTTTAGAGAGGAACCTGTCACTTCTGGCTATGAATCTTCAAGGATGAACTTGTAGAAAGTGTGGACTTTCTAGAACATGCCATTAGGATACTCATGCTCTTTGTGTCGATGTTAAGGGAAAAATAATGGTTAATTCAGAGTCTATCTCTCCTTCTAATGATAATTGGTTTTGTTGATAAAACATACTTTGAGAAACAGCTTCTCCGTGTCATCTGAGGTGCTTTTTTCAACCATCCGAGGAGGGGGAAGTCAGTGCTGCTCATGCTTCAACTGCTGGAAGGAGCAGAGGAAGTTTCTGTGGGCACTTCTGCAGTAATTGGGGCTGTGTGAGGCAGGCCACCTCCTAAAACATTCAAAAATAATTTTTACTAGGCCTGTGTTTCTGTGGGTTCATAAAAACCTTGGTTACTTTTTAAGCTGCTTAAGGAACATCTTGGGATTCCCACTCGAATTTAACACGTACATTAAAAACAGGCAGGAACTTGTTAGTGGTTTTGCTCACAGCGTACTTAATAATTTCTGTGAAGGTTTACCAAAGACAAAAAGCAAAATTCACATGTTTTTGATTTCCTTCACTGGGTTACTTTTTCCACAACTTCCTGAGGCCTGAATTGGTTTGCAGAGGGATCAGAGGATTACCAGGCTGTGAGTTTGTGTAGCATGTGAGCGTTTATACATATACACACCCCAGTCCCCACACCTGCTCTTCCTACTCACTGCTTCCTTGGGATTTTGTTGATTAAACCAAAGGGCTTTGGAGTTAGGTGGGTTCTGTGGGTTCAAGAGTGACCTCAGCGGATTATCCTAGCTGTGACAGTCTGGACAGGTGCATATGAATCAGTATCTGATTCTGGTGCTCTTGTTAGTTTTTTTAAAAGGGGCATTTAGAAATATCTGTAGTCCTTCAGAAAAGTGGGTTTAGTTTCCTTTTTGAGAAAGGAAGCAGTTAACATCTTGTGAAGGACTACAACCATAAGTATGCATCAAACGTAATGTTTTTTTTTCTCCTTGTTTGTTTAGAGCTTGAACCAGAGGTGAAGTCTCCGACAGCTGACAGAAACAGCAGCAAGGCTATTTGTAAGTAATTCTGAGTGTGCCATTTGCCCCGGTTCTTTAAATGTGGAACTTGCAACACTCCCTGTGAAAGTGCTCCCCAGGTGGTCCATACTAAACCTGGTTTTCAGTCATTTTGTTATTAATCATTTTATGGGAAATATATACTGGTGAAGAGAAGGGGGAAGAAAAAAATAAAACCTTTTTGCTAAAATGCTTTTGGAATGCCACGGAGAGCATTGCTCCATTTTTTCTCTTCACCGCCTGCTTTTCTTCCAGAGTAACTGTCACATTTGTAGTACCTGGCTTCAAGTAGTGAGTGACTAGGGCTGCTCCATCACCCCTGCCAAGAAAAACCAGGATAGGCTAAATCCTGCCTCCTGCTGTCTCAGACCTGTCTGGCACCCGCAGCTGCATGTCGGCATAACAGACATCCCCTATGTTGTCGAAGTGCAGAGGCAGAACTTTGCCCTAAAATTCAGTGCAGTTGATCGTCTTTTGAGAAAGATTAGCTGTCCTGTGTCACTGGTGTGCTTAGATGTGGCTCTGGAGTCCCCAACCTGCCCATCCTGCTCCAAACCCAGAAGCAGAAACTAAAGTTACGCACTATGGAGCATTCAGTCAGCAAGTCAGCACCACTGGGATGCTGTGTCTAGGTTTTAATCCTATTTTTATTTCCAATATATGTTCTGGTATCCCACTGCTATCTGCTTTTCCAGTGGCTGTAACGTCACTTGCTGCACTTGTCTCAAGATAAGAGTACTCACCTTGGGAGCTGTGGAGGAGAACTGAGGAGGTTGTGTGGGTTGGAGACTGCCGGGTGTCTCTGACACTGCAAGACCATTTTAGGAGACTCATGGCCAGCTTTTTGTTCCCTTCAGTAGGAACTTTCCCTCTGTCACAGTAAATAAATGGCGGCATTGAGTGGCTTGCTGTCCCTGCCCTGCTTTGCTGCAGCAGGAGCCCCGTTGCGTTCCCTGTGATGGTGACTTCAGCTCCCTGCTGCTCTCTGGTACCATGATCTTGGTGCTGGGGACAGCAGCACTGCCCTCCTGTCACATCCATCCCTGTGGTCCAATGGATCATACTCTGTTGCTTTTATATTTTTTGAGAAAGGCTCAGTAACTTTTTGCTTTTCATTTCAGTTGACCCTGTAAATGCAGCTCCCACCACTTCCACTCGTGTGTTTTATATCAGCGTAGGGGTCTGCTGTGCCGTTATATTCCTGGTGGCAATAATATTAGCAGTCTTGCACCTGCACAGCATGAAGAGGATCGAGCTGGACGACAGGTATGCATGTGTTCAAGCTGTATAACTGCAATGCTTTTGAAGGGCTGCTCCAGATTCTTTGACTCCTGGAGGTCTCACTCATCTCTGGCAGTTCTGCTCTTGGTGTTAATCAAGTTGTATCGATCACTGGGTGTGCTGAGTTGGTAAGTGCTAAGCTCCAGAGGCAGCAGCTGCAGTTGTAGTGCTGATTATGAGATGGGAGGCTTGTGGCTATTGGGATTTTGCAGAAATAATTGCCTGGAGGACACTCAGTGGGAAATCTGGAGATCAGTGAAATCTACTGAAGGAAAACTTGGTGCATATCTGACCACACTGAAATCTGTCACTGACTCTTACAGTGAGGATTAGAAACCTCCTAGGAGCACCAAAAGCTAAAAGCCTCAGTGCTGGCGTTGTTATCAAAAAGCAGAATTACATCAAAAAATGGAAGCTTGCTACATGGAAGCTAAAATAGAGACTATTTAAGACCTTTGTAGAACTTCAGGGCAATGCTTGTGTGCTCACCACCAAGGGTTCTTGAAGTGCTGGAGGAAGCTGGCTTTGCTGAACAGCAAAGATGATGGATGTCATGAAGGACAAAGGGGCCTCCTTTGAAAAGCTGAAGCTGAGAGCAAAACTAGGAGAGGTTGCAAATGAGCCAAGCCCAAAAGCAAAATGACGCAGATCAAAAAAAGTTGATTTTCAAACTTGTAAAAGGCTTGTAAAAATGAGATTTATTTTTCTTTCTTCCCACCCTAAATTGCTGTCAGCAGAAGGCCAGCCAGGGAATCTGTAAGGCTGGGGGGCTGATCAAATTACCAAAGGAGTCTTCAAAAACCATAGCAGAAGAGCTAAATGAGTTTGGCATGGGTATTTCTCCTGCTTGGGAGATGACCATGTCCTGGTGCATCCTCCTTGGAGAACTTTTTGGAGAACGAATAGCATTAAAGTGGCTTTGAAGGTGTTGTGACACCAGAAAAGTGAGCAGGAAGAAGCTGCCAGCACCTGAGAAGTTTCATTCAAAAACTCCAGTGGAAACTAAGATGAAGTAGCTAGACTGCAAACAGTGACTTTCAGTCTTGCCCAGAAATAACTTGGGATCCTAGACCAAGAAGATGGTGAAATGTGGAACTGATTTTTTTTTTTCTTTCCTAAATTCAAAAATCCAAGTAGTCTGAAAAATACAGGAGATGAGCAAATAGCGAAGCAGGCATATTAGAGTAATGGAATTGAAGGTTAAACTGCAGGGTGAACTTCGAAGAAGCAAGACAAGTGAAATACACGCTAGAAAAACAGTAAGTTTGCCTGCATAAGGCTGGAAGTAATTTACTGCATAAAATAAAAATTTATATATTAGTTTCATCTCCATATGATGAAAACTTTTTTCCTGTAAGGGTGACAGAGCCCTGGAACAGGCTGCCCAGAGAGGTGGTGGAGTCTTCTTCTCTGGAGACTGTCAAAACCTGCCTGGCTCTGTGTGACCTTGTGCCACTTGCTCTTAGTGTCCCTGCTGGAGCAGGGGGGTTGGACCAGATGATCTCTAGAGGTCCCTTCCAGCCTCAGCCATTCTGTGGTGCTCAGGGTTGTGTATCCTTCCAGAGAACAGCTCAGGAGGCTCCAGGGTTGTGTATCCCTGAGGATTCAGCATGTGTGAGGAGTCTCTGCCTTTCCATTTGGCTCAGATGCTTCTGTCAAAGTCGATGTTGATTCTTGGTGGGATGTTGGTACTGAAAAGAAAATACCCAAAAGTCTTCCATCCTCGGTTTTGTTCTTAATACAACAAGTGGGTTCTTGGAATAAATGCTTTGGCGCTCTTTTCAATGCTGGGGAAACCTCCTGAAAAAAAGAGTAATGTCTGCAAAACGGATATAAGGGAGTCATTCACTCTTAAAGTACAGAAGTGCTAAGCTTTTGAAATTGCTTGAAATGCAGATTGCTATATAAGAGAATCTTTAAAAAGATGTCTCCCTTTCAAACTCTAGTCTGGAGAATGTGTTTAATTTTGATGTCCTAATTATGGTATTTTTGGATTTAAACAGTCACATTAATGTTGCTTTTTATTTTGAAACAGCATTAGTGACAGCAGCAGCTCGCAAGGCCTATCCCAGCCTTCGACCCAGACAACACAGTACTTGAGAGCTGACACACCAAACAATGCAACGCCAGTAACCAGTAAGTGTTCATCTGGTTACAGACCCTTGCAGCCAGTTGCTGCATCAAGTTGCACTGATTTAAGTATTGAGGAAAACAGAAGAGCTTGCTTAACCTCTTGTCTCTAAGCAGTTTGCCTGGTCTGAGTTAATGTAGGATGCCTTTTTTTGTTGCTGTTGTTGTATTTTTTTGTGTTCTCTGCATGTACCTAGATCAGCCTAATGGAAGGAGTTTGTCAGTATTTGTGAAGCACCTGTGTTGTTTTTGCTAGGAAGAAGCTGCTTTATGCAGTACTAGGGGAAGGTACGGTTAGAAGACATAAGAGCAAGTGGAGGGATCCCTATAGAAAAATCCATGCTATTTACGTAGCATATACATGATCCATGTAGCAAAAGAAAGGGTGAAGGGACAGTGGTTTATATAGTAGTGGGCCAGTCTGGTAGCTGATACTAGCTGCACTATAGAGAGTGAATTCTGTATTTACTGAAAGTATTTTAAAATCTGAGACTCCCCAAATTCCTCTATAGCAGAGGATATTCCATGCAGTGTAGAAATCTGGTGGAGGAAGTGGTTAGAGTTAGGGTAGCTGAAGGGTCTAGGGAGTGGTTAGAGTTAGGGAACTCCGTGAGCTCCAAACCTGAGCTTGGTTTCTGCCTGCTCAGAGGAGGGCACAGATGGTCTTGGCTTCTCTCGTCCTCTCATGGGACATGGAGAAAGGATTTTCTTCGTGCCACAGAGTCTTGAGACGAGCAGTGACCATGAGCTTTATTTCCTTGATATTGATAAAAGTGCTGGGTTATGTTGTCCAGCTCCAACATGCAATACAGAGACTTATTCACCTTGTGTTAATAACCAAACTTGATTGCATGATGCTGTATAAAATTCCCTGTGTGTGTATTTTCCAGATTGTTCATGTGATTTCCCTCTGTTTTGGTTGTTTAATATTATACCTGCTTCTCTTCAAGCACATGCTGCTTATGTGTCTTCACACCTGTAGGTGGTGCTGGGGGGGCAGCAATGTGCTTGCAGTCCCTTAATAAGGGTATTTATATTGGTTGGTTTGGCTCTGCTGGCTCCTCAGGTTACCCTACGTTACGAATCGAGAAGAATGATCTCAAAAGCGTCACGCTGATGGAAGCGAAAGCTAAGGTGAAGGACATAGCCATCTCCAGAGAGAGGATAACGCTGAAGGACGTGCTCCAAGAAGGTATTTACGGGGCTCAGACACTTGTTGAGTACCACACAGCTACATGACATTGTAAATACGCTGTCTTTTATAGCTGAATTTTGTGAAAATTGGTCACAGAAGATGATTCTGATCGTTATTTATGTGGAAGGAGTGAAAGATGAAAGGTGTCTGCATTTAGAGGGTGGGAGAGAAGCAATTTTCAGAGTGCACTAGAAGAGCAGCGACTGATTGTGAAAAATAAATAATTCAGCTTGTCCATTTTGGTAATCCAGAACTTGGTGAAAGGGAGTGTTAGGTGGCTAAAGAATGAGCTGACTGGTTATAGGACTAAGTAGCAACTAACTCATTTTCTTAAGTTTCAATGCAAAGACTTCACTTAAACTAAAAAAGAAGGGGTCTGAACTCATTCAGTGCCCATTTAGCAACTTCCAAGTTGGAAATTTAATTGAAAGGTGCAAATCTAACCACCCTGATCTGGAAAAAATCAGAGATTACTTGATACTTTGTTAGAGTTTTTGGAAGTGATATGCACAGTATTATTTGGTTCTTGCTGATGTTGGCTGCTGGAAACTTCAAATATCATCAATAATTGAATGTATTTGAACCCTTTAATAATTATTTAAGAGACTGTGGTTTAATGATGATTTAATAGGTTGGAAAACACATAGATCAGGCACTGGGGATGTGTGAAGCTGCTTTGGAGTCGCTTTCTGTTGGATGTAAGGCAAAATGCAGGTGTCCAGAAAAAAGAATAAACTTTTTTTTTCAGTTTAGACTAATAGTCCAAAAAAAATGTAGAGGGCAGACACAGGATGCTGTCTGCAGGTATTCTGGCATACCAACAGTGGATTCGAGTCTTAGCAAAACTGTCTTTCACTGCACCATGTAAAAAAAATAAAGTAAAACTATGGGCCACACAGGCGTGCAGTTTTATAATCATACTATATTTGGATACCACATTGCATGAAAATTATTTTCTAGTCATAATTGCTTTGGCGTGCTTCCTCCGTTCTCTTTAATTCCAGTGTTTAAAATAAGTAGATAACGTCTTGGAGAATGACATATCATGGTATCAAGCTGTCTTTGTTTTATTGGCCTTTTTCCAAAGCGCTGTATGTTAGACATGGGTATTAAAGCACTTTTTGGTTGTGGTGCTTTCAAGAGCCAAGGTAGTAAGATGTTTCTTTAGCAGAAAAAGAGTAAATACTGCAGAACATGGTTGCCTACAGTTTCCTTATACTATCTCTTAATGAGATCAGAATTCAAAGATCTCTATCTCAAACTTTGCTTGCCGTTGCATGGTGGAGGACTGAAGCATTGCTTTGTCTCCTGTTAAGTGCTTAGGAACTAAGGAAAACCACACTTCATGCTGAAGATGTGCAGCCAGAGCAAGGCAATCCCCATCACAGATCGTTCAGCCTAGTTAAGCGAGGCAAATTGGTAGGGAGGAGAAAGGGATGTAACATAGGAACAGACTACGTGGAGATGACGCACGTTGGTCCCATGATACTTGGGCACTGTAATGTCCCTTGAGTGTTTTCAGCAAGGACTTTTTTGGAGAGGGGAAAAAAAAGATCATTAAAGAAGTAAGATCTAGCTGGAAAATAGCTTTTCTGTTTTAATAAAAGCATGGCACAAGAGCATTGCTGTTCTCAGAGCCATGGAAGATCAATTCTGAATGTTTTAGTGCTGAAATTGTTTTCATTCCAGCTGTTCAGTGTTGCTGCTTGATTAACTCCCAGCTAAGGTGACGCATTTAAATCAGTAATTGAAAAACTGAGGAATTGAATAATTCCTATCTATTTTCTGTTACTGATGCATTTGTGAATTTACTGCATGAAGTTCTCCAGCAGAAGGTGAATTCAGAAGTGGTTGGGTTTTTTTTTATTGCAAGAGTTTTGCTGATTTAATAGGCTATTCAGGACTTCACATTTTATTCCTAACTTTCTACCTTGACTAATAAATGCACTTTAATACTTTCTTATAAATTCTGTTAACTTTGTCAGTGTCTTTTAACTACGTAATACTAAGTAATTCTGTTCTCTTCATAGGCACATTTGGGCGCATTTTTCATGGAATTCTAATAGAGGAAAAAGACCCCAGTAAAGAGAAACAAGTCTTTGTCAAAACTGTTAAAGGTATGCTCTCACAAAGGAGTTTTATTTTATATTTTGCACTCACTGGTTTGTGCTGTGGTGCATTCTGAGAAATCTGCCTCTAATCTTCCCTCGTCCTCCAAAAAACAAACAAACAAAAAAATTGCTTTCTACTTCTTTAACGTTTTTTTCCTGCTTAGAAAGCAAAAGCAACTTAGGTGCTACTGTCAGTAAGACACAGAAGAAACCTCCTATGGAAGAAAAACCTGTGTATGCTCAAACACTTTCTTCAGCTCCTGAGTCTTGTATTCCCTTGCCTATCAAGTTTTCTAAGTCTTTACAAATCTTAACATACCTGTTTTGTTTCTTTTTGAAAAAAAATGTATTCTCCAAGTCATTTAATAGGTAGATTTTAAGAAATCAGAAATAAGGTAAGGGTAGGTGAAAACTGTTACATGTATTCTATGGACTATCCAAAACTAATAACTGCACTCGGCGTAAGTGACTTCCAGCAGTTTGTTTCTCTTACAGCAGTCTGATCAAGTCCCTTGTGCAGTGATTTCTTCATTGCTTATTTTTGTAATTGATATATTATTTTGTAATTTCTTTTATTTCTTTTTTTCAAAGCAGAAGAGAAATTTTTAGACTTTATTTAGACTTTTTGCCTGGTTGTCTTAAACTAGTAAGAACTTAAAAGTACAAGGGGGAGTTTGGTGAAACTGATAGTTGAATTGAGCCTTTCTGCTCTCCATTCTGTGGCTTTTTGGGGAAACGGAAACAATTAGAAACCATTTAAGAGTCTTAACTGATAAAAGCCTTTAATCTATGGAAAATTTGGCTAGGTGCGACCTTGCTCGGTGCAATTGTCTACCATGTCACTGGCCCTAACCTTTCACCTCTGATACTAGTGGCATCATATGAGCATACAGGTGGTTTTGTTCACTAGATGTTAGTTTTTAGTGATAAGTTTGCATTAATTTGCCTTGATGCAGCTTGGTAAAGCTAGTGGATTTAGTGATGGTCTACTGGACCAAAGATAGTGGTCTACAACAAGCAGTATATATAAGACTACAGATTTTCTGAGTAGGCAGTACTCGGGTAGTTCTTTTTTATTGGTTTGGGGGAGAAGACCTTTCATATACTAGGAGATACTGTTGGAAGAAGGAAAAGCTTTGAAGGTAGGAAATGCTGTGAACGTCATGGCAGGCTCATAGGATTTCTAGTTCCATTACTCTAGCTTGGCTCTCCTTATGTGATTATCATGACTCTTTTCTTTCTTGTGTTCTTTTCTCACTTGTTACCATCGCCTTTCAGGGTGGGCTACTTCCAGATAACTCAGAGGGGACTGTGCTGCCAGTTTATTCATTGCACATCCAGGAGAAAATGGATGCTGTGGCTGATAGGCTGATCAGATGATAGTTCTATCTATGACTATGAGGAAATATATTTGCAGTCCTATCAGTCTGCCTGCTCTTTCTGCCTTTCCCATCCCTCCCTGGAGATAGGACTCTCCTACCGGCAGGATCAAAAAGTAGAGATACTACCAGACTGATCACAGCAAGACCTGTAGCTGCATTTCCCACTTTTTTGTTCCCAGTTATTTTCCAGTATTCTGGTGAGGTGTTAAACTTTAAGATAATACCAGAAGAGTGCTCAATGAGAGACCAATTGGAGAGTGTGCAAAGTGGTTTCCAGGAATGTGTTGTATTCCCTCCTTTCTCAAACTGGGTTCAATTTGGTAGGTCAGACTTCCAAAATCCCAGTTTGATTTTCATGAAGCAACATCAGACTAAGAAACAAATGGATATGAGCTTGCTTTTTCATCCTTATTCGTTTCTTGTACATTGCAGAACTTATCCTTGAGAACTGGAATGTTCAATGTCTAGTCTTTCACCAGGACTATTTGTTAAATCATTATTTTCCAGTCCGTTATTTTGTCTAGCTGTAGAGCACTCTCGAAGTAATTTGCAACAGGTCGTGGTTGGTGACAGAAATCCCCACTTGCGTGTTCATTAAAGATCTGAATTCAAAATTACCAGTGTCATCGTTTGTTTTGTATCATCTAAGATCTAGGAAAATGCATCTGAATATCTTTAATTACAAAGAAAGTTTAAAGCAAAAAGGGTATCAGGTGGCAAATTAAAGCTTTCTTGAGACTCTAGTAGCCTCCTGAGTACAAAGATCCCACGTCCTGGGCAAATAATCTCACTTGTTTCTACCTTATTTAGATTCTTCATCTTGATCATCATGAAAGTTGCGACTCTTTTTCAGGTTCATATTTCTCGATGGATAATTCCTCTTCATTCTTCCCTTAAAAAGACAATCATAAAGATTAAAGCTCTGTTTCTGTCCTGGTAAGAACAAGAACACACATTCAGACCGTATCTTCCTTTTTTGGAATATTGGAATCTGTAGATCCTGAACCTGAATAGGTTGTTTGTGAGAGAGATGAGAGACTTACTTGGCACTTGGCTTGTTCATTGTGCTTCTCGCTCCGAGGTAGGATTGTTTGGGGCAGTTGTAATGCTTGATTTTCCTTCCTGATAGGAAGCTTCCAACCTTTGCGAAGTGTTTCAATTACCATGGTTTTCAGAGACAGAATTGCATCTCTTGCTAGCGATTAACTGATGTAGGGAGCTACATGAAGCAATTTTTTTATTATTATTTTGAGTCTTTAAACATTACCTGCTAAAAGGAAGAGCACACGCAATATTCTATTCTAATTTACAGGAACATATTGTTTAATGGTATTTTTCCTGCAAAGGAGAAAATTCTTTGCAGAACAAATGGGATTGTAATATTCCAGGAACATACGCAGTGAATTTTCATTTTGGAGAGCCCTGACTCATGTAAGCCCGTACCGGCCAAGGTACATTTTTATTAAAAACAGCCAATAGTGCTGGTCAAGATAATCTGGCTGCTTCCATTTCATTTTCTAACCACTTAAAATAACTTTCCTTATGTACCAGAGTGTTTGAAAACAACCCACCCATGGAAAAACACTGGAAGCAAGGTCAATAGGGTGAATGATGAAGGCTTAATAAGAGTTCCTCGTTTTACTAACTCCGAAAAAATTCTTCTAAAAAAGGCTTCTTCTTGAGAGTTGAAACAGGGCTGCCATGCAAGTCTGTTTTGTAAATGTGAAGAAACCCTCTGGATGTGAAATCACAAAGAGATTCATCTTTGCTCTGTTTCTGGCAAAGTGAAAATGGTTCCATCTAATCCCAACATCATTTTTGATGAGCCATTGCAATGGATATTCTGCATCCGAAAGCGTCCTGTGAGGTTTTTTTTCTGTGTAGCCATCAAGAGAGCGTGTCTGATTATTTGTCTGGGGCAGATATATTTGCATCTTCTTTTTCCTGCTTTATTGAAGTGATCTGTATGAAGGCAGTAAAAGAAGTCTTGTGTGAAAGTTCTGCCATTGGTGTGGACACTCTCAAGATTAATCTTAAGGGTTTAGTTGTCTTAGGTACTGAGGACACTAACAATAATAATCTGTTTTTTTCTGTCTCAAGCAATTTATTCTAATGATGGTGCTACGGTGTGAAGTTTTGTTATGCTGCGTTCTGCAGTTTGACACAGGTTATTTTTAAAAGCCATCCAGGTAATGCAGTAACCCACTGCAGTACTCAAGAAATTGCTGCTTTTCACCTCTGGTAGGTAATTCAAGGTGTAGAGGAATAGTGGCTCTTCTACCACCCCCCTAGTGAGCTTAGAGCCGGATGTTCCTCAGTTG
Source organism: Nothoprocta pentlandii (assembly GCA_013398315.1). NCBI lineage: Eukaryota > Metazoa > Chordata > Aves > Tinamiformes > Tinamidae > Nothoprocta > Nothoprocta pentlandii. Next base: position 26,237 of record VZSG01000687.1, read on the forward strand.
CTTTTCTTTTCGCAGCAACTTCTGGGCACTTTTGGTACTAATTGGACTTAGAGAATTTCCCTTGGCCCTTAAATCTTGTCTCAACTCTGGATGTCTCTACATAAATCCAACATATGGGAGATTGAGTGCGTTTTTGCACATAACGCTTAGAGATTTGATAAGTGGCTTAAGAACTGCATTTTGGCCCGGGTAGGAAGCCAGCACCTGTAGGATTCTCCTTTGTATATCTTGGCAAGTGTCTTGCCAGGCTGGAATTGCTGGGTCGGGACTGCCACCTTCTCTGGGACTGCACATTTGTGTGTTCCACAGCACTTCTGGCTTTGGGACTTTACAGAAAGCTGTGTTTCCTGTGCAGGATCATCAGGTTGAGCACTTATTAACACCTTCTACGGTGAAACCTCTCACAACTTAAAGCATCTTTTGTCATAGTCTTTGCAGATCTGTCTGTTGGTTGTTCAGAAGTCTTTATTTCTTGAATTTCTTTTTTTTCTTTTTGAGTTTAATGTATTCAAATTGTTGCCAAGAATATAGCCTCCATTGCAATCAAGACTTCATTTCATTGCTATTCTAGAAAAATGATTTGGAGGGGAGCTTATTTTTCCTCCTATTGACTAAAATCACTCAAACTTTTTAAGTGACGATTTATGTTCCATTTTTGAGTTTTATCTACCACAAAACCACAGTAGTTGGGTTGTGTAGTTCCTTATAGGTCAGAAGAGGCCTAGCCTTGTGCTACTATTGTTTTGCTCCAAAAGTGTTGAATTTGTTGGTGTGTTAAGTTTTCCTCTTTCCACGTAGAAAACGAGGAAATAATACTGATAGGAAAACACAATGCGGATGCTGGAACTGTTTTACAAGATAAGATTTAGATTTCCGTATATACTTGAGTAGCAGTCAATCATCCTTTGGGTGCTCAGCTGCTGAAACATAATGTCTGAGCAGGAAGAAAACAATGAAGTGGAACAAGGGCCTCCTGCAAAACAAGCTGTGATGGAGAAGGAAAGACATTGACAGGAAACCGTGCTCTCGTTACCAACATTATCACAAGAAGGTGGATGGTTTTGTTACCTGAACCAGGCTAGCTTGTTCTGTAGATTATAAGTCAGCTTTATCTCTGATTCGGAGCTCCCTTAAAGACCCATCTTGCAGTCATCTTAATAATAATTAAACATAAGCCCGTTGAGTAAGCACAGTGCCAAAGAGTCTAAGCCAGTTGCTATAGCCAAAGGCATCAGCTTTAAATGTAAACCTGGTAATGTCCTTCACTGCTGGACTTTTCTCCTGAGTGTCCCTACTGGTTTTAGTCTTTCTAGCCTGCGCAGGGTCTGGGCAGTGATGCTCCAGCTCATGTTTCCTGGCTCATTGCTCCTTGAGTTACCTGCTTTCTTTCTTATGAGACCTTTCGTAGACAGTTGGACTGTGCCTGAAGCTGCTTTCGCTGCAGCAGATCAAACCTAGCTAACCTGGAAAGCTGAAGGAAGGGGAATTTGGGTCTTGCAGTCAGAAGCAATTTAATAGCCCAATATTGCCATGAGGGGGAGGTCATGTTCTCTCTCATGCTTTCTTTCCCTCCCTTGTGCCTGTCCATTTCCTCTCCTTTTGCTTCTTCTCCATTCTCTCTTCCCAGGCAGTAAAATGTTGAATACAAATTCATCCTAATGCAGTGAGGAAAAGCCATCATTTTGGCAGGGCTCCCTTTCCTGTACCAGCTTGTTGCCTAGATCTATGAGTACTAGCCCTAGCATAAAGGAGGGACTGAAGGGAGGTCCAGGTATGAAGAGGGTGGCACTGTGACACTACCATTTTATGTCAGTTTAAGCTATTCTAGATACACCCTGACAAAGGTACAGCAGCAGCAGGACTGAAAAAAGAAATATACAATGTGGTAAACAACTTTGATAACACTTTATTACAGCCTGACCTTTCCTTGAAAGGTGGTGAGGAAAACCACAAGTGTATTTAAGGATACTAAAAGTCAAATTTCTCAAGCAGACACTAATAAATAAAAAAAATCTAGAAATCAGTGGTCTCCATTAATGAGGAGATAAACTGCAGCAGCCTGTAGGTGTTATCCAGCAGCTTCTTTGGTTCCTGCACTTTTCTAGTTTTGGGAAATGTGTGGCATGTAACCCTCCTGCAGGAGCACCAAGCTTGTGTGGAGGATGAGATCTGCGCTGTCCAGGACAGGCAGCTCGTGGCTGTTGTCTCCCAGAGCGGCTGCTTTTGCTTTATTTTGTTTTTTCTTCCCCTTTACCCTGTGTGTTTAAACAGAAAGATGCCTCAGCTTGGCTTACTTGGGTTTTCAAAATTCATTTTAGAAAAATAGGCAAAGTCTGTTTGTGCTCAAATGACTTAAACTGACTTGCAGATCTGGAGCAAATTTAAACTATTACATTGCTTTATTTCCAGAGTCCAGAGTTGTATCTACATTTCCTTTATTTTTAACTTTTTTTTTTCTCCTCTTAGATCAGGCCTCAGAGGTGCAGGTGACAATGATGCTGACAGAAAGTTGTAAACTAAGAGGGCTTCATCACAGGTAGGCAGTGTTTGTGAGCAAAGCTGTATCCTTGTGAGGTGGAAAATCTTGGATTTAAAGCTTATTGATAGGAGGAAATGATTTTTTTTTCCAGAATTTAGAATATTGTGTTGAGCTTTTTCTACTCTGAGCAGAGTAAATACATATGCAGGCTGACTTCATTTAGCCAACATGCTAGTTGGTTTTGCACTGCAAATAGCACAACATAAATTAGTACTGGAATTAGATACTGTCTACCCAGATACAAGGAAATCCTTTCTAGGCCTCTACATGCATGCACTCTCCTGTGGTGCCATGACATCTCCCATGGGATTTACTCCTGAAGAATTGCTTGTGTGACTTGCAGGGTAATAGCTTAAGTTATTAAATCAATACCCCAGACTTGAGTTAATGGTGGTTTTGTAGCTTGAATTCAGTTTAAACCTGGCCTTAATTTTGATTCCTAGCAAGGATGCAGGTAAGAAGAAACCCCTTCATATCCCTGAACTGGCAATTAATCTTTTTCCTGGAAATGTGAAGGAGAGGAAAACAGCTCAATGGAAATAACAAGTGCTACAGAACATGTAAAAGTTGTTTTCCTAAGAACTATTGTTTTTAAGACCTTGCCTAAAAGATGGGATTGTTCTTTTTATGAGAACGTAGAGCTTCAGTGTTCCCTTTTAAAATCATCAGAACTCTTGGAATAGCTTGATGCAAATTCATTCAAACTTGGGTTTTGATACTCCTGGAAGATGATAATAAACAGTGCAGTATGGGATGTACCCAGCCCATGAAGAGAAACAGAGCATCTGTGCTAACTCCTGTGAGATAAACTGCACCTGAAATGCAGAAGTAATGTTAGACTGACTGAAAACTTAGGTTTGTTTTTTGTACTGGATTTTTTGGTGGAGCAAAATAAATCCTTTTTGTTGTTGTATTGCCTTTCAAGACTGTTCTGTAACAGAATGAGGTATTTCATATTTACAGTTGCATTTAAAAAGTGATATTATTCACAGAATTTTATTCCATCTCTTTCAGACCAAATGAAAAATTTGGAGATTTCTTCCTAGTGGGAAAAAGGTCCAAATGTCTGCTTTTTTGTTTTGTGTATTGACTTCATAAATATATATGTGTACATTATAAACACTTGAGTTGTTTGGAGACATTGTGTTCTGCATCTCCTAATGCAAGATGAAAGCTTTTCTCTTCAGTATTAAATCACTTATAGTTAGTATGTTTAGATCGCAAGAAGACTTTTGTCAAACTTCAACTTTCTAAACTTGGGAATCTTTGTCTCTGTCTTCCAGGAATCTGCTGCCTATCACTCATGTCTGTATAGAAGAGGGAGAGAAACCAATGGTGCTGCTGCCATACATGAATTGGGGGAACCTTAAACTTTTCTTGCGACAGTGCAAGTTGGTGGAGGCCAACAATCCTCAGGTAAATTCAAAAAACTTGAACTTTTGCCCCCAAGTGTTCCAGTCTAATTCTGAAGACTCAATTTCCCATTTATGTATGAGTTTAAAAAAAAAAAGCTACATTGGTCGTTTTTCCTATCTCAGCAATGAAATGTTTGGCAAGCAGATTTGCCAACAAGTATTTATCTTCATTTCTACACGCTCTTGGCTGCGTGTATGACAGATCTTGAGATGCCATGAGACTGATTTAAATTCTGATCAGGTTAATATCTGATGGGTCCATATGTTAATGAAATGATACATGATCATGGATTTTTATGATACATATTTTTCATTGTAACATACAATTTAGATCCTTTTTTTAATAGTTCAGTTAATTTAGTTTTAGAGACTAAATGGAGTGTTTTCTGCAGATTTTTCTAATGGTGTGCTTTACAGAGTTTATTAGTATTCCCTGTGATTTTAATGAAAGCTGCTAGCAGGTCGAGGGAGATGATCGTCCCCCTCTACTCAGCCCTGGTGAGGCCACATCTGGAGACTGTGTCCAATTCTGGGCTCCCCAGTACAAGAGCGATGAGGAACTGCTGGAGAGAGTCCAGTGCAGGGCTACGAGGGAGCTGGGCATGTTCAGCCTGGAGAAGAGAAGGCTGAGGGGGGACCTGAGCAGTGTCTATAGATACCTCAAGGGAGGCAGCGAGGAGGAGAGGGTGGCCTCTTTTCAGTGGTGGCCACTGGTAGGACTAGAGGAAACAGCCGCAAACTGAAGCACCAAAAGTTCCACAGGAACTTAAGAAAACACTTCTTGACAGTGAGGGTGACAGAGCCCTGGAACAGGCTGCCCAGAGAGGCTGTGGAGTCTCCTTCTTTGGAGATCTTTAAAACCCACTTGGACGCAGCCTGTACTCTGTGCTCTAGGTGACCCTGCGTGTGCAGAGGGGTTGGACTAGATGATCTCTAAAGGTCCCTTCTAACCTTAAGGATTATGTGATTCTTACGACAATTGGGAAAGAAAAGACATTCAGGTGACAACATTCTTGTAAAAATGCCTCCACAGCTCTAACTGCATAGCTGATATTAAAAACAGGATAAAAGGAAGGCTGCATAACACTATACATGCATGTACCTGTACAGCAGAGTGCTCTCTTGTGATTGCCTTTGTCTGTACCTGCCTTCATTTGGCTCTGTCTTTAGACTCTAACAAACAGTAAGTGAAATCTGGCTGGCTGAGGTCAGCATCTATCCTTGTTAGGTACTGGGTTTCAAGATATCAGTGGCTGTCACCCCCTTGTTAATTTACAGAGTCAGTAAATCATGATAAAATGGTAGGTTCTTTCAATGTTGATTACCTTTTCTCCTCCTTAATCTGAGTTATAAATCCCAATGCCACACACTGCCTTCTCCAGGAATTTAGACAGGGAAGGTGTTTATGATCTGCAATATGTCAAATAGGTACTACCAATTTTCCAAAGAAAATTATACAAGATACTGTGTCAGTTGTAAAATATTATTATTATGGTTGCCTTTTAATAACAAACTACAGCTCTACTTCCTTAATTATCAAAACCCAAGACATTTCATGTATGTATTTTGAGATGGAGCTCCGTACAAATATGCAAAGCAAATTTCTTGGTCTTCTGAAATGAAATCTGTTTCTTCTGCTCATTAACAATCTGTTAACAAAGAAGCCGGCCTATTGGTGTTCTCATCCGTGTTTAGTTCATTTTACACTCAGACTTGCAACTTCAGTGAGTCTACATATATTGAAATTGCTAGTGCAATGTGGAATTTGAAAAATGTAATGTAGATGTCTGCAAGGATTATATCTATTGTGTTCATTCGTGCACATACACATATGGGTGAATGATGGAACAACAGCCTTTGATACAATTTTTCTGCTATAGTCAAGGAGAATATGGGCTGTTTGCTGTAGTGAAAACGTGTTGGTTTGCAGAGAAATGGGAAGCAAAAAATGTGGTAAGAAGGTAAAATTTCCATTTCTTGCCTACATTCACCACCCGTTAAAGCTGTCTAGCAGTGAGGAATGCTCCAGCTGGACGTGTTCAGCCTCCCTGTGTAGTTGTCTGACTGTTCTTCTGGGCTTTTGCAGGCGATTTCCCAGCAGGATCTTGTACATATGGCTATTCAGATTGCCTGTGGAATGAGCTACTTGGCCAGACGGGAAGTCATTCACAAAGACCTGGCTGCTAGAAACTGTGTGTAAGTACTAATTGGGGTAGGGTCATTGCATGGAAAACATTCCTTCGGCTGTCTGGGACTAGGATGGACTTTGTATAACTGATCTGATCTTCTGCTCTCCAAAATACTACTTTTTGGGTTGCTTTTTTGTTTTGTTTTCCAAAACAGTAGCAGCAGCAGCAGCAGCAGCAGAGCTGTTTTCTTCTAAATATGAGATGAACCAGAATTCTTGTGTTCTTAATAAAAGCAGAATGCAAATTATTTTTGAAGGCCCATTTGACTTCTATGGTTTTCTTTAAACTTTAATGGAAATTTGGGATATCTTCTGCAATTATGCCAGGAGAGAGGTTTTCAGATGAAATGATTTGCCATTTTTTTCACCCTTAAAAGTTCTGATAGCTAGTAAATTTCTTAATAATTAAATTATGCATAGATACACGTAGATGGTAGGAATTTGCCAAGAGAGGTTGTGGAGTCTCCTTCTCTGGAGATCTTCAAAACCCCCTTGGACACCTTAAGGATTCTGTGATTCTATGAATGCCAAGGTAGGTTTGAGACTGTCTTTGAAACAGAAAATACTGTCAAAATATAAAGATTATTTTATGAATTTGGTGGTTTTTATAAACCTTTCAGAGGTTACAAACTGTGCTTATGCTCCACCCGAGTTAATACCTAATAGGGAGAAATGTAGAAAATATAGGGTTGTTTGTATACAAATCTAAGCATGTGAAAGTATGAAAAGGAAGGTTACTCAAAGAGCCTCATCTGAGACCTACAGGCTATTGCAGAATTAAAGTACCACAGTAACTTTTCAGAATTTCACATTCCTAACTTGAGGAAAAACACTTTTCCTTCCCCTTTTGCACTTCTCTGCCTATCTGTCTTGCCCCTGAAATATAAGTGAGAAAACATGCACTGGCCTGTTGATAAACTAGTAATGAATGAAAGCAGATTGCACCTTTCCACTGCAAAGGCCCTTGACAGGAGCTAGTCTTGTACTAACTTGATCAATAAATGAAATATCTTCTAATAAAATAACAGAAGTACTTACAAATGTGCAGTCTTAACCTGAAATTCAGCATTAGAGGTGATTTCTGATTGATAACTGTGAGCTTTGCATAACTATAGATTTTATTTGTGAAGCAAAAAATCGTCATTGGACCATAGATTCATTTCTGTCTATCTTCTGGTTACAGGACTTGTTTTCTTCTTGAAATAATTTCAAAATGCTTATGGTCTGCACACTCTGCTTGATTCAGGCATCTCTTGTTTTGTGAAATCCTTGTTGCTAGCTAGCTTTTTTTAGATTAGCAATCCATTCTGGCTTTGTGCTACAAATAACAAGACTAGCTTTTTGGCTTAGCAGTGCCCTCAAGCCTTTCTCAGGCCTTGCCTGCTCTGAGTGCATTGATCTAACAAGTGAAGCACACCATCTTCTCTTCGGTTTCCCTAGTCCTCTAGGTAGGAAGAGCGACTGGTTTCCTTGCTGTATTCCAGCTCTTGAACTTCCATCTTTCCGCTCTTTGCCTTCTCCTCGTTTTTTTTTTTTTTTTTTCTCACACTTACCAATATCTTTTTCCAGTATATCCTTAGAAACATCACTTAGATCCTCAAGGCATTTGTCCCTCCAGTGTAGTCAACAGAGCTGTTGAACCACCATGTTCTACTTCCTTTTAAATTGGCAATTTGCTTTGGTTGCTCTCTCAGTCCTTGAAGTTGTTGAGAGCATTGAACTTGGCACTGATCCTGCTCCTGAAACTTGGACCGGCTTCTCTGCCTAGCCCCTCAGAGTTGTCTTAGGAATGGTGATCCCCACAGCTCATCCCTCGTGCATCACCCTACATGATCACTTAGTCCTCTTGGGTGCAATTTTCAACCCAATTCAGGTGTCCCAGTAAGAGCCACTAATGCAAGCCCTTGCATCCAAAGGGATTAAGAAGAGCATCTGAGGCACTTGAGTGTCCACACTCGTCCCGAGATGTTCATTTAACAAAGACACCAATTGCATATGCATCACAGGCATTGAATACTCCTCAAAGTAGCAAACACTGGGGTAGAGTGAAATCCATCCTTTGTGTTTTGGAACACATACCTGTGAGACAGTCTAACAAAATCTTTCCTAGCTAATTCTTGAAGTTTCCTAGGATTGAGTCCAAGTCTCATAACATTCTTTTGGATACACATCTCTCAATTCCCATTTGCTTCCTTTCTGCTTAACACATTGGAGAGGAGGTGACACCACAAGAGACGAAGATCATGAGCAGTGCTCCAGGGTGAATGAAGTTCGAACAACTTGGCTGTACCCTTCCGGACTTGAAAGTTCAGCTTTTTGAGTGCTAAGCATGCGATCACGAGTGCTGGCAACCCAAGCCATTATTCATAGTGTGCCCAGTACTTTCTCCTCCAGAGGAAACTGAGACCTGAGTTAATTATCTACTGATTAGTGCGGTTTGTCAAGAATTTGTGGGTTAGCCACAGATTTTCTGATAAAAGTAGGCTTGCCATTCACCAGGACTCTGAAGTACTTTGTTCAGGTACCCCTTTCACTTACCAGGTGTGTTCCTGGCAATATGTGCCACCCCACGGAGGTGTGGGGCTGAGAGGGGTTGGTGTGAAGTGTTGGTATGGAGTGTATCAGCCCTATGTATGTGGGTGCCAGTTTCAGGTAGGCAGCCAGGACTGCAGGAGGCTTTTTCCCCCTTTGTTAAGGGGAAAATAATTCCAGTCTCCAATGCCTGCAGGGCCCAATTAGAGCGGAAAGTTACCCTTTTTCTTTTATTTGTTTATAGACCCTTAGGAACTTCTCTGAATTTCATTTATCTCTTAAGAGGAACCAGATATGGATATCTCCTGCTCTATAAATTTTGAAGACAATGGACAGATTTGGAAGCGAAGGTCTATGAGATAACAAAGCAGCAAACATAAGCATTTTTGTTTTTTCTCATTGCAACAAAGAAATACTTGACCGAGTCTGAAGGCAGCAAACATGGTTGAGTTTAAAGGAAAAATTAACCTCTTAGGACAAAAACATACAACTAAAGCCAGCATCTTAACCATACTCAGGAGTTAAATGTTTGGGAATGTTGAATTTTGTTAGTTTTAACATAAATAGTTGGCAAGTTTAATCTCTGTGTACCTGCTAAGGGCTTTTGCATGCTTTTTGAGGTATGTTTTTTGTCAACTGAAAGCAGGTTTCGCTTGGCTAGCATCCTGTGTATGACAACTATCAAAACGAATTTCTGTTGCTGAGTGGTATTTGTATGAACAAATGATACCTTATTAGGGCAAATGATGACTTTTGATTAAAGACAGATTTTTCAGGCCACAAATGCTATAAGTTAAGATCATCTTTGCTCCAGGAGTGCTATAGCTAAACATTTGCGTAATGGATTGCAAGGGGGATCTCCAAGGGAACATGAGGGAGTTGTTTGCTTGCTTTAACTGTACTTTTTCTACACTTGTAAATGTTTAATTTCATTCAGTCTAAGACTTCTGATTTTCTAGTGCTTATCTGCTTAACACAGAATAAATACCTTTTTAGATACTATTCAGTAACCTCAGAATTAAGCATGCCTTGATCTAGAGCAGTGCTAGTGCTCTGAAATGTCGATAGCGTGAGCAGCTTTCCTCAAAGTCCTGAGTCTGAACTTAAGGTGGAGCATGAGCACTTTTTCAAGAACTTGAATACCAATGTTGCTAAATGCTTCCTGTTCTTTTAAATTAGCATTGATGATGCACTTCAGGTTAAGATTACAGACAATGCGCTCTCGCGGGACCTATTTCCTATGGATTACCATTGCCTGGGAGATAACGAAAACAGACCAGTTCGATGGATGGCTCTTGAAAGTCTGGTTAACAATGAATTTTCCAGTGCCAGTGATGTGGTAAGTTTTGGGTTTTTTTTCCTATTTATTGTTGTAAACGTATTTGCTATTTTTACCCTTTAACCTGTTTTTTCCCCAGAAATTTAATAATGATGACTTTTAATAGTGTCTTGCACAGCAAAGCATCTATACATCCACTTCCAACTCTTGTGGTAGATGCCTTAAATGTCAAGCAGGGACTGGTTCTCAAACACTTCCTCCTTGAATGAACTATTCTTCAACGCTTCCCCCAATCTCCCCTAGGATAATGGCTTTGAGTTTGGGCTGATACAAGTTCAGCTTGTCCCCCCAGCCAGACCCAAGTCATGTTCTGCAAAGCTGCTTTCTAGCCAGTGCCCTCTGGCCTGCCCTGTTGCATGCAGCTTTTCTCCATCCCAGATGCAGGACTTGACATCTGCTTTTGTTGACCTTTGAGGTTCCTCTTAGCCTGTTTGTTCCGCATCTTGAGGTCCTTCTGAAGAAGTTTTTGGTCTTTGAGCCTGTCAGCCATTCTGCCCATAAAATATCATCTGCAACACTCCTGATTGCCTTTTGTCAGGTTGTTAATAAAGACATTAAACAGTGTTCCAGAGCAATACCTTTAGTAACCAGCTGCTGGTTGGACTGCAGCTACTGATCACAACAATCTGAGTCCAGCACTCCAGCCAGTTTTCTACCTACTTCACTGCCACCTTGACTATAAGGATGCTTTGGAAGACAATATCCAGGGCCTTGCTAAAATCAAGCTGAATATCCTTTCCTTTCCCTGCTTCCACCTAGACCATCTCCTCGTTGAAGAAAGTCAGGTTAGTTGGGCACAGTTTGCCCACAGTAAAGTCCATGCTGGCTGTTCAGTCACCTTGTGCTTTGTGTGCATGGAAATGGCTTGCAGTGTAGTTAAGAATTAATTAACAGCATTTCTCCGTAACATAACCCTGTAGTTCCCTGAATCCTATCCATTAAAAAGGGTGCTTTCTTCCAGTTGTCCACACCCTTCTCTAGTTGCTGTGACCTGTCAAAGAGGATAGCAGTACTGCAGTGACTTCGACCAGCACCCTCAGCACCCTCGGATCCAGCCTGTTCAGAGAGACATGTGCCAATATATCCATCTTGGGTAACTGTCTCTTGCCTCTGCTTCACATTCCTTACACTTGGAGTCTGGTCATAGTAGCAACATCAGTGCTGGCCCTCTCCTGTGCTTGCTGGACTGCCTGCACATCAGAATAAACTTCTTTTGTGCTTGTAGGAGGTTGTCCTAGAAGATGAACCCACCGGAATTTGAGCACTAGTTGATGATGAAGCATTTGTCCCCACGGACTGTTTTCCTGTCTGTTCTGTGGGCACTTCCTTTTGGAATGACATGCAACTGCAATCATAAAGTCCTAAAATATAACTGTTTAGAAAGCTTCTGAAAAAGAATAGTTGTATTAATATATCTCCTGCTTGAATAAAGTTGTCTGAGGTTTTTATTATTTTTTCTCCTCATTGCCATGGTTTCTGTGCTAGTGTGCAAAGTGAGGGGGCGAGGAAGGAAGGTGTCGGCTCTGCCAAGGAAGACATCTGTACTTGCTGGAAACAAATGTGCTTTTTGTCATAACAGACTTGCAGATGGATCAGGAAATAAGTTAGCTATAAGAGCACCTTTTATAGTACTAGAATCAATTAATATATATAGATTTGTTCTTACATTTTTAAATGAAGAATATGGAAATGCTCTCTGTGAAGACTGGACTTGGAAATGAGAGGTTAGGAAGCACTGCCAGTGAAATGTAGAGTTCTAGTAGGATGAAGGCACTTAAGGCTCATGTGTGATTGACCCTATATAATAGGGTCAATAGGGTCCAAGACTGTATGTCTTGGAGTCAACATGAAGTGTCAGCTTCAAATATAATGTACAGTGGGAAAACTACAGTGTGTGCCCTCTTGTGTGTCTCATTTCTGCTGCTGGATATCTTCCATGGGAGTTAAACTTCCCCATCTTCCAAGACTTATTTTATCAAACTGTAAATGCGCAGTGTGGGTTTTACTGCGTTTCCTGGCATTGAAGGAATTAGAGGCTTCTTCTCACAAGGATGAATTATAGTTATGAAGGTATCTTCTAGGCTGAAGGCTGTCCAAAATGAGTCAGAACAGAAGGTAAGCAAATTTTCAGGGCACATATAGATTCTCTTCTCTTTATCTTTACTACTTTTTGTTAAGTAAAGGAACTCAGCTGGAATACAAAATTTGTTTTGCATTATGGACGATGGCAACTCAGTTTCTAATAAGCAGTTCATGTTTCTTAACTACTTGAGTTTCACAGCATGCAAAAACGAACAGTTTTTCCAGGCACAGAAAGCTTTATCTACCCTAAGTGTGATCTTCATGTTTAGCTGGAAACTTTTCATAAAAACGCAGGAATATAATTTTGTCTGCTTGTTCAGCATAAATCTAATTATTGCCTGCATGTAACTCACAGTGAGCGATGAAACCTGTTGCAAACATTTTAGCTACTGTTTGTTAAAATGCAATCAGCATGAGTTCCAGACTGATTTTTTGGATGCATATATTTTTAATGTCATTTTGTTGGCTTAAAAGGTTTCTGTTGTGTTCTGCCACTGCCAGCAGTTACACTATTCATCAGAAACATGGAAAAAAACAAAACCATTCCTGCTGAATTTTCACTCTGCCTTCTCTTCCCTCCCACCCTCGTGGATGTGAAACTTAGTTTGTGTGATGTTTACATGAAATTGCTCTTGAGATTAAAAATAGCTACATTCTTAAAGTAGTTTTGCTCAAATTACCTTTTATTCAATGAGTGATATTGCCCATCTCATTCTTCTTAACTGGCACAAAGGCAAAGGATGCCCTCCTGTGCCTTTCCACACTATGGTAATGTAGCTGATCAGAATGGGTCTTAATCTGTGCCTTTGTCATACATTATTTCTGAGCTTTTTATCAGTGTCCAGTGGCAACATCCCTTCATCAGCTGCACCTTCCCCCCAAAAAAGCCATCCAACACTTGCACAGAAGTCAATACTGCCAGTTTTTTATATACCATGGTGGGTGCATACTTGTCATTAGTGCATGGTGAACATTCACAGCTTATCAGCATCATCTGTTTTGTCTCTTTGGACACTCTATGCCAGCCAGAAAATTATTTTAATTCCACTGTGCTTGTGTCTGAAGTGGCCCTTTGGTCTTTCATCTTCCTAAGCTTCCAGCAGGGACGTTGGACACGCAAGGGGTTGAAAGCTCATCACGCTGTCAGGTTTACTTGCATTAAGTCTTTGATTTTCTTGGGAGTCCCACTTCTGAGTGTTTTCATACAGATAATGGAGTTAGAAAATGATGCTTTGGTACAGTCTCCTTCTTTGAACCTTGAAATTTCTTGGACTTTTCTTGAATTTTTATAGTGTTTTGAAGACTTACAACATTAAAGGGTTTTGTTGTTGTTTTTGTTTTTTGGGTTATTCTTGTTTTTTTTTGGGGGGGGAGAGTGTTGTTTGTTTGTTTGGGGGAGTTGTTTTCTTTTTGTTTTTGTTTTGCCTTTTTGATGTTTTAGGCCTGTGTTGAGTGTTTAGAAATGGCAGGCAGGAAGAATACAGCAATACATATTTTTAGCAAATATCGTTAGCACCTGTTCTGTGTTCCTTACCCAGCCCTATCCAATGTATCGATGTACTGGAACCTGATGTTTGCTGCACTTATGTAACCTTCCTCACCCTGCACCTAAGACTGTTTTGGTTTGACGTGTCCGAAGGAGCGCTCAGTCTGCACGCACTTTCTTTTCTAGTGGGCCTTTGGCGTCACGCTGTGGGAGCTGATGACTTTAGGACAGACTCCGTATGTCGATATTGATCCCTTTGAGATGGCTGCTTATCTGAAGGACGGCTACAGAATCGCTCAGCCCATCAACTGCCCCGATGAACTGTAAGTGTGTGTTACTGCAGGAGGGGGACGTGTCTAGTTGATCAGCAGCTGATGAACGCAACTGTATTGAGGGAAGAGCCAGGTTTGCCTCCCCGCCTAACGTAAGTGTTTGGCTTCACAGTGACTTGCATTAAGAAGCTCACACAAGCTAAAATTACAATTTTTTGGTGTTATTGAAATGAGTTCAGATATTCACCTCACACACTAGAAGGGCTTGTTCTGAACCTTAAGAGATAAGGGAGAGTGTGAGAGCACGAGCACTGCCGTCTGCCTCCCGTGTCCTTCCAGTTGTCCTTTCTTCAAACCTACCACAGAAGCTCTTTCAACTGTGCATTGAGAGGACTTCCATTTCCCATGAATTATGTACTGTTTCTCCTGGATTTTTGGAGAGGTTATATTCAAAATCCAACCAGCACCTACAGTCCCAGCACATCTATTAGTCATTCCAACTGTCTGTCTTTAAAGAGTTGTTCAGCATAGTGTGTTAGAAGATAGAGAGGTCCTTTTCTCTTCTGGTTGGCAGCTTTGCTAGTGGCAAGTGTTTTTTCACTGAGATTTGGGGTTGCATTTGCCTGATGTAGGTTCTTATGCCTTCTGCTGCTCTGTCTTGCAGGTTTGCTGTGATGGCCTGTTGCTGGGCCCTAGATCCTGAGGAAAGACCCAAGTTTCAGCAGCTGGTGCAGTGTCTAACTGAATTTCATGCAGCGTTGGGAGCCTACGTCTGAAACTCCAGAAAAGATTGAATTCAGTAATTGGCAGAAGAGATGACATACGTTTCTAGCTCCATACATCCCTCGGACTCATACACGTGATGTGTATAAAGCAACACTAAAGGGAGAAAGCACTTCTTCCAAAACACTGTGCCTTAGAATGCTTTAGTAGCCTGAAGTTTTTTTGTAAGACCTCTTGATGTTGAATATTTTCTAGATGTCACTTTTGCTAAGTTAAATCAAGACCTCTTTATTTGCCAGCAGTTTTTTTTTTTAAATGTAGTGATAGTAAATCTCAACACAAGATTTGGATGGACTTTGCACTGTTACAGCTGACACATTTTTTGTTTTGTTTTTGTTTGTTTTTGTTTTTTTTGTTGGTTTTTTTGGTTTTTGTTTTTTGGGGTTTTTTGGAAGGGTACATAGAGCTGGTAGGAAAAAGGAGGATAGGGGAGATTCATGCAAAAAACATACTGCAGAAAACTTTCCCTGCTTTTTAAAAGTTGAATCTTTATGACCAACTCTAGTGTTTGTTCTTGTATGTATCTGGAATAGCTTTTTAATATCAACTTTTCCTGTTTTTGAGACAACAGCACATTGTGGTTGGATCCACAAGCGGCATCATTTTTTTTTCTTTTTTTCTTTTTTTTTAACTCATTCTAAAACATTTTTTGGAAAAGCTGGTCTTCAAGATGCAATATCCATTTTTTTTAAAGCTGCAAGCAGTTATGTAAAAGTGATTCCAGTTTACCTCATACAGAGAGTGGGGGAAGGTGGGGAAAGCGGTGCCCCTCCTTGTAGATAAAAGGCTGATGTGATCTAAGATGGTTTTTACTTGCTAAATAGAGGCCTTCAGAGAAGTGCCAAAGCAGCCCTTTTTGTGGGAGTCTTTCACCTCAGACTTCTGGATTGCAGTTTCTCTTTTTAAAAAGGTACTAGTTGTTTTTATGGGCTTTTATGGCCTGAAACGGGCTTAAATATATAAATATATATTTGTAAAGACACTTGGCAGAGTAAAGAATGTTTTTCTATTACACCTAATGTGAAAGCTTGGTCCCTCATGTTGACCTGCATGTTCAATGTATGGGTTGTTGGTTGTCATTGGGGTGGCCTTGACATGAGCGCAAGGAGGATTACTTCCATCTCTACATCGTCTCTGGGATACAATATTTCCTCTTGCTACCTTCCTATCACAAACTTCCCTTCCACCACAAGTTATTTGGGGTTGAATGTCAACAGGAGTGAACAGGAGATTACAGGAGAATGGATGATTTTCCATCAGCTTTTCTGCTCGAGAATTGAATTTTTTTTCAATTATATAGGGCCTGTTTTCATTCTGACCCCTCCCTAAAAAAACACTGCTAGTCCCTGTTTATGTTGACTCTGTCAAAACTATTAGTGACATTTTGATTCTTCTTCAGATCTGTTTCCCGTTGAGATCCACAGAGGCCATAGCTGTGGGATATAGATTTAATCGTGTCTGAGTATCAGGCTGATACCAGTATCAGTTAGGCATCTAATGACCATGACCTTAAACTCGATTATGGACCTAGTGAACTTTAGCTGCTCTACTGAATTTTCACTACCTATAGGGATGATGAACTACATTGGCTTCCCCTTTTACAGCAGCCTGTTTCTTGCTTACTGTAAGTTGAGCATTTGCATAAGTAGAATGTATGATTAAGTTATACCTGTAGCTTAATCAATTAAATTTAAGTGATAGCTGTAGTTATCAATTTTGGAAACTGCCCTCACTTAAACATGCTTTTCCTTAGAGGGTTTAAAGTTGAGAGCTGCATTTTATTGACAGCAGAGCTACTTTGAGTAGATGTCTGCAGGCATTTATTGTGCCCAAGATTGCAAATAACTTTTTTTTCTTGCTGGCCATTTTTTCACTGCCACATGCAATTTGTTACTTAAGTCCATGTCCTTTTTGGAAAGGTCTAAGGAGCAGGTCACTGCAGTAAAAGGCTGAAAATGGAGCCTTTCTGGAAGGATAATGATGACAGTAAGTTTCTACCCTGAAGGTAAATAGAAGAGTCTCAGGGTTGAGGTGTTATGGAAAGGATTTAGGAAACAGCTGTCAGTAACTTGCTTGGTGAGCTTAGAGGTAAAAATGAGTGAGCTGTGTGGCACAAAAGCATCAAGCTTGGGTGGCTTAGCTAGGATGATGACAGAAGCAGGGGTGATATGGGGTTCCCTTCAGAGGCAGAGGTCAGGACTGATTGCAAGAACTTCTCATGGAGGAGGATCAAGACTGAAGGATGAATGGGATCAAGACGTGATGTGGGGAAGAATAAAAACTTGAAGGAGAGGAGCCAGCTGAGAGCAGCTAACCCATCAGTGATGGATTGAAAGCTGTGGAGGTCCTCAATAAAAGGATACGAGAGGGGACATGGCAAATCTTACTGGAAGAAGAGGAAGGTGCTACTCTTGGGTGTCTTAGCCCGACTTTGCATCCATATCTCCCACCACAAGTTTTTCCACGATTCTGGAGAAATACAAGATTGGTGGCAAAAGAGCAGAAGGAGGAAATGAATGTAAAGATGCTGCCACTTGCCTCTGCTAAAGGAGGCATTGTTCAATTTTTTTTTTTTACTAAAGTTTAGAATTCTAGGAACTTGCAAAACCAAAAGACTTGTTAATTTGACTGCCTTTATATTGGGATCTGTCAACAAGTTTCAGCTATTTGCCCTGAGCTGGTGCACCTTGTGGTTTACTCTAAACTGTATTATACACAGAAAGCACACGAGTCTGCTTTTCAACAGAAATTGGAACTAAACTCTAGATCCTAGGCTATATGTCTGTATGTGTGTACGTCTATTTAGATCTGCAAGTCTTGAGCAATTCTATGGTAACTGATAGATATGGATTATTTTGAAGAAAAGTAGTATTTTCATTATTTTTTAATGATCTGAGGGGTACAGCAACTTGATGTCATGTGAATGTGTTCCTCATAGATATGTCCACACATACAGTCAGAACAGATATAAATTTGACCTCTCTGAATTCAGTCCCAAAGTAAGACTTAGTCCCAGCTCTGAAATGCATCCTTTTGAAAGAAGGCAAATGCTCAGCTTAGGTAATCTTTGTCCATCAGGTGAGTTCCTCTCAGAGTTGACTTATTCCAGGATGCAGGCTGAATCCCTTTGCTTTCAACACAAGAAACTGTTCTTATTTTGGTGAGAATCCAGTGAAAAAGAAGAAATCTGCTATACAGAAGAAAGATGTCTCCTACTAGCTGGCAGTAATGCTGAGAACTCATGTGAGTGAAATTTAGCCCAAGTAGGATAGCTCAGCTACAGATTGCCTGGTTAGGAGGGATCTGGGAGCTGGAATTTGCAGCGATTCTGTGAAGGGAGTGAGACCTCTGCACCTTTGCTCATCCCTTTATTTGTAAAAAGATAAGGACATTGCCTCAGTCTTTTGCATGCACCAGGTGGTGATGCTCCTGGTACTCTACTGCTTTTTCATAGGTAACTGCATTGCAAATATATCTTGTCTTGAGTTTGTGCTTGCAAATAGCAGAATGAGGTGAAGTTGCAGGGAGAATATCCTTTGGGAAGGGGGGGAATGTGCTTTACTTGCCTGTTGGGACCTCTAGCTACATTCTGCCTTTGAGCAATGTTTATTAGATTCCTTAGATGGAAAGGGCAGCATTAGTTCTTCTCAAAGCACAGACCGTCTTCCTCGCTGAAGCAGCAGGACAGAGCAGCTCAGTGCATCTAGGCCTCAGTTTCCACCCCAAGCTCCTTACTGTAACTCTCCTCTCCAGGTAACACAGCCCTATTTAGGATTACATGAAACAGGCTGACATAGAACCACAGAATCCTTAAGGTTGGAGGGGACCTTTAGAGATCATCTAGTCCAACCCCCTGCACACACAGGGTCACCTAGAGCATGTGGCACAGGGTTGGGTCTAAGCAGTTTTGGAAGATCTCGAGAGAAGATGACTCCAGTCTCCTTCCACTGTTCCAGTGCTCTGTCACTCTCACTGGTAAGGAAAAATTCCTTAAGTTCCTGCGGAACTTTTGGTGTTTCAGTTTGTGGCCGTTTCCTCTAGTTCTGTCAGTGACGTGACAGCATAAGGAAGAGTTTGAAGGAGAAAAAATGCACTGAAGAACCCCAGAAATATGCGGAGTTAAACAAAATGTGTACCTGTGTGTATTCTGCATTCAGCTACCTGCTTCTGAGCATTCCTGGGGCGGGAGAGGCTGCATGTATCAAATAACCCAGACTCTTCCCCTCCCTTTCTCCTCTCCTGCTGTTTCTTCTTCAACTCGGGTATCTCATCTGTGTTCTCGCTTTCCACTCTGTTTCTACCTGCTCAAACAAGCTGCACTTCGGTTTTGTTTTTAGCTCTTCAGCTCGCTGTGGATCTGCTCCCCAGGCCTGTTCAGTTTTCTGCTGTGCCGTTATCCCCTGAGCTCTGCAGGCTCCAAGAATTCTTCCTGTGTTTTACATTCACATGGAGCCAAAGGACTTTGCATGCAATTAGAAAGTCATGTTGCCTCCAAACGATCTCCAGATCCTCAAACTGAAACTTCTTGCTGAGGTAACAATCTTTCTGAAACTAATTTGTAAGAGATGCCCCTGTATGGTACAGTTCATCCTACAAAGAGTCAGGAAAGATGCATCTTATTTCTTCCTCTTGGCCATAAAAAGTGAGTAGTTTAGATGTGCAGGTCTGTGGTTAGGTCATGTCTAATTAGCTTTAGTCTGTTTCCCCCACTTGTTAAATGGAGATAAGGCAGCTGCCTTCATTATCAGATTCTTGAGACCTGCTGATGAAAAGCATGAGATGAGACTGGATGTGTCTGGATGTGCAATTGCTCACACTCTTGGGGTGTTTCCATTGGGGCTAATCAGATCCCTGTGGTAGCCATCCTATGGACTGGCTACACTGAGTATCCCCCAAAGTGATTTACTTGATCAAATTGCTTTTTTAAGCGAGTTCAATGGAGGTCCTGGGCTTTATTGCTCAGCAAACACTGATTGTTCTCCAAGGTTGAAGGGTAGGGGTTAAACACAGTGACTGCTGTATTGTTATGATGCTTCATCTTCTGGAGTAGACTCAGAATATATTGGAAGCCAGGTTCAATCAGAAAAGATTGGAGATGCAGATACTGACTGTGTTCTTGTTGTGAGCCTTGGCTGAAAGCAGGCAGGACCTCTCTTGAACTAGGTTTATAAAACTCATGAGCTCAGCTAGTGCGAGGAGCACAAATCTGAGTCGTGTCATAGCATGTATGAGCTTAAAATGTAGCTGTTGTAAAAACATGTGCATTGCTGTTAATTAAAAGCTCCTGTATAGAGTCCAGCGTTAATGAGCTGACAGAAGTGAGCAACCAGTTGGGTGGAGGATCTGGCTGAGAGAGCTTAGCCATGGTCCAAAACAGAAAAGCACAAAGGAGGGCACTTTGTCCAGCGAGAAAAGTGTCGGTTTGAGGGTCTGGCAGCACATGGTTGTGAAGGGAAGCCCAAGCACTTTTGGTGGACGTAGAAGTAAACAAAGGCAAGAAGCTGTTCCTGTAGCTAAACCCAAAGCAAGCAGGAGCCCACCAAGTGGTCAGTGAGTGACCCTTGTACAGCAGTCCTACAGCCTGGTCTGTAGAGAAGTGGACAGTCCTACATGGATGTCTGCCTGCTAGATCAACACACAGCTGAGCTGGTGACTTATTAAATAGAACTGTCTTCCAGCTTCTCTTTCTGAGCTAAAGGCTGGGACAAACCAACAGGTAGGGGATGTTCAGGATGATTCAACCTCCATGAGGAGAAAAAAAAAAAAGGTCTTTGTCCTCGACAAGAAAGATAAGACAGAAGCTGGCAAGGCTTCCCTAGGGAATGCTGGAGAGCAGTCTGAATAAATAGTGCCTGATTTTTCAACATCACTTGAAAGAGCAAGGAAATGAATTGACTAAACATGTTTCTGCACAGACATTCAAAGTCTTAGGAGTAGGCTTGGAATAGAGGAGATAGCAAGTCTGGCTTTAAATGAAAATATTGATTTTAATTGCCCTGTGAGAGGAACATGATATATTTGAATAACAGGAACTGGCAGGAGACGTCAATTACTCCTTTCTGTGCTGGATAAATGTCAGAGTAGTTTTGAGCCTCCAGTTTTTATGCTAAGGTACTTAAGCTTGCCAGAGTCTTGGGTCTGTTAACTCTTTGCGGAGGCAGGAACTGCTTTTGCCCAGGAGGAGAATGCAACGCAGCCCTGGTGAACAGCTTTTTTTACCCACTTTCATAAAGCTTATTCTAGTTGTGTGTCTCATTGTGCTCAGGCTGGTGCTGTTTGCTTCCTAAGGCTGAAAGGAAGATTTCAGACAGGTTAAATTGTCCTTTTTGCTTGTGTTACAACTCCGCTTCACTTTGGGCAGGAGGATTTTGGTTGGCATCTGATAGCTGTGCCATTCCCTGTGTTGCAACATCCAAAGAAAGCCCCAATCAGGAAGACAGAAGTTGAGGTGTAAAATAAGTGTGTGGAGCAGATAGTCCACCCTTGCTTTTCTGAATGCTGCTTTGCCTAGGGGAAAACAAACACGGCTGTGAGGCTGCACATATGAAGGGTTTACAGGAGCAGGAAGGAGTGAGACAGCAAGACGTTCTCGACTGGAAGGCCAAAGGAAGTTATAACACAGAAGAGCACCACCTTAAAAGAGTATCAGCAATGAAACGTAACCTCCCCTACTCAGCGAAGGGAAGAAATCTGCTAGGCCTGCTACGTGCAAGAGGAGAAAGGAGCTGACCTATGTGATTCAGAGACCTTGCTCTCATTCTCTGCTGTGCTCCCCACTTCTTGCGATGGTTGCAGGGTGCCATCATATATTAACTGTGAAGATTTTGATCTGATGCATCCTCTCCGTATACAGGATGATGCTGGCAGCTGGTTTGGATAACAGACTCGGCCAGAAAATGCTGTGTGTTGTGTATGATTGTGGCAATGTTTACGTCAAGGAAGGTTCTCCATCACAAAGGCAATTCTGGTGTCAATACGTCAGGCAGAAATCTTAACCGCTTGTAGTTGTTAATCTTGAGCAACAAGATAAACAGACTTGAGGCTACTTCAGGTCAGTCGCCTTTTCCTTCTCAGTTGTTATTTAAAAATGGGATATATCATTAATATCTGTGAAGGCTGTTACTGGCTTTGTTTTGGCAGAGTGGATGTTGAGATGCAACAAAGATTGTGGGCTCTTGGAAAAAGGCATGAATTCCAATTCTACTTAAGAGCTGGAGAAAACAGTGTTATATCAGAGTCAGTTTGGGGTTTCTGTAGAGAAGTCTTGTACCTCAGGGAATCTTTAGTGGTGTGTTCTTGACTTCTCAAGATTTCTGTACTGAGTGAACCTAGGATAATTTTGGCTATTATCCCATCTCTTTATACGGTGCCAATTGTGTTAAGAGAATCTGACCATACTCCGAATTAGGAGTTTGGCTTTTCATTTGTAATATCCACAGACTAAGCCAAAAATGGCTCTTGGGAGTACTTGGGAGCCCCTTGAATACTGCTTCCTAGAACCAAGAGAATTTCCTCGGGTCAGAACAAACTGCCATTGCGTTTGTTGTCACAGATTTCTAGAAGATTGATATTTGCTTAGGCTGGGATCATCTGTGTAACTAACTCTTCTATCTAGTTGTATTGCTTGTGCATTTTATGTGGTCTCTTAGTGCATTTCATGCAGTCTCAGGGAAAAAAAAAAGGATGGTGTTTGGTGAGTGCCTTGTAAAAGGACATCAGTCTGTGGGAACTTTGATTTCAAGTCTGATAGCATTGCTGGGGACGCATGTTTTCTATCTTCATTATGGTATATCTCCCCTTCTCGGATGATTGGACTCTGTGCAATGCCGTCTTTTCATGGTTTGGCTTCCACAGCCCAATTTAGGCTGGGAGACAATAAGCTGGAGAGTAGCTTTGCAGAGGAGGACTGGGGTGTTCTGGTGGACATAGGCTACCATGTCCACATGGCCCAGAAAGGTGACCTCATGGCAAAGGCCATCAGTGTCCTTGGATGTAGTAGGAAGACTGTTGTCAGAAGGTCAAGGGAGATGATTCTTGCCCTCTACTCAGCACTGCTGAGGCCGTTCATCAAATACTCTATACAGTTCTAGACTCTGCAGTACAAGACAGCCATGGGTTTACTGGAGCAAGTGCAGCAAAGGTCCAGAAAGATGCTGAAGTGATTATAGCACTTCTCATCTGAGGAAAGGCTGAGAAAGCTGGAACTGTTCAGAAACAGCTCAGACTGGAACTGAGACTGGCGAAGAAAAACTGGAGGTGGAGGGAGATCTTATCAACATTCATACATATCTAATGGGAGGGTGTAAAGAAGATGGGGTCAGACACTTTCCACTGGTGCCCAGTGACAGGATGAGAGACAATGGGCACAAAATGAAACACAGGAAATTCCACTTGAACACAAGAAAACACCTCTTTCCTGTGAGAGTAGTGAAAAGGTTGACCTGAGAGGCTGTGGAGCCTCCAGTCTTGAAGAAATTCAAAACCCAACTGGATGTGGTTCTGGGCAGCCTGGTCTTGGAGACCCTGCTTGAGAAGGGGAATTGGCCCAGGTGATATCCAGAGGTCTCTTCCAATCCTGACTATCCTACTACTGTGGTTCTGTCACGTTAGTAAACAAGTTATACAACCCTACCAAAGTACATGATGAATCTTGCAGAAAATTGAGCTGATTCTTCTGGAAAAAAACTCCATGGTGAAAATGATCTTTCTACTCTGATCTGTTACCCTCTTGTCTTAGCTGGACTAATTTTGAAGTTAAAGCTTTTCTGATCTTTGTATTAAGCTTAATTTACCTAATGCAATCCCATCCCCTTCTTCATTAAAATGTACTGACCAAGCTAAAGATTTCAAGATGGGCATACTGCGTCAGATGAGGAGTCTCTATCTCACAGAAAGTAAGACATGGATTCTTCTAAGACATGGATTTGTCTTCCACACACTTGTCCAGCCTTCTCTTGAAAATATATGTTGGTATTTGGAATCTCCCACAGCTTGCAGTGAGGAGCTTTGCCTCCTAACTGTTGAGCGAAGAACCATCCTCCTTTATGTTTTTTCTAGATCTGGCTTTTCCTTGCCTTGCTTGATGCCTTTGACCCTTTGATTCAGAGGCGACTGTGAATGCTCAGTCTGCTCTTAATGTTGTAGATTCTGTATGTCCTTCTGCAAGCTGATCTTTTGGTGGGGGCCTTGGAGCACAGAAGTGAACACACAGTTCCAGAGGTGGGTAAATCATAGGTTTGTCTAAGGTATAATAGTTTGTAAATGTAATGTGTTTTTTTTTTTAATTTCTTTTTCTGATCCTTTCCACGTGACACCAAAATATGTCTTGCTAAGCAGTGACCTGAAGTTTTCATGGAGCATTTTAAGTACATGAAATCCATACCATTTCAGTGGTAAACGAAAATGCAGTTTCTAATAGCTTGCTGCATAGCTATGTTAGTATTTCTTTCATGTGTATCATCCTTGTAATGAGGAGTAAATTATTGCAGGATTCATCAGAAACGATTACCTATACTGGAAGCTTAAGTATGACTCCCAAACTAGTAAAAAAAAACACTTAATAATAATAAAAGACTAATGACTTTAGCTGAGCATACAAAACTGTTTCCATACAAGAAGGGACTTGTGGACTTTGAGTCTTTATAGAAATCTGTAACTCTTTCAAAGTGTTTTTGTTTCTTTGGATAGTAAGAGCCATTCTGGGTGTGTTTCTGTAGTCATAAAATCTGGGAGCTTTATTTAAAAAAAAAAAAAAGTTAATTGAAACTTCTTTTTGCATGTGTGAAAGTACATATGAGGTACCTTCTAATAGGATACCAGATTTCTTTGCTGGTTACGAAACAGGGAAACTTTAATCAAACACCTCTGTCCCCAGTACTTTAGCAGAAATCTTTTAGTATTTTCTGAACTTTAAATCCCTTTTTGAATTGGACTACAGCAGCTTGAACCCTGGCATTACATTTTTTGGGTAGATAATATCCTACTTCTCATCTTCTCTGCTCAATAGTGTAGCTGTGCAAAATCCCAGGAGAGAAATTTGGAGCCATAGGAAGGAGAGATGGGTGGGGAGAAGCCATTAAACTGCCTTCCCTCCCACAAATACATTTCCTCTTTGCAGGTCGTTGATGAGGTTGTGTTGTTGCAGGAAGCTTGTCAGCTGCCACTTTTCACCTTGCTCATGTGCCTTGGCCAAACTCATCCGATGATACCTGGTCGGAGCCTTGTTTGCCTCCAGCTCCTTGAAGCAAAAACCATTTCCCTGCTTGGATTCATAGACTTGGGGAAAGTTTGTGACTGTGTGCCTGTGCTCCCGTTGACCTCCTGGGTAGAGCAGGAGCTTCTGTGGTGAGTCCTCCCAAGCAAAGTGGAGGTGTGGAGAACCTCCCTTGGTTGGCCTGAGCCCACTGCAGGCCCTAGTTTCCCCTGCTGTGGTGGCATTGGTATCTGGCAGGCCTTCCTGGCTCAGAAATACGTTTTCTGGCTCTCCTGTACCATTCCTGGGTTTTTATGTGGTCAGGTAACTCCAGGAACTTGTAAGACTAGTAATTTGTAAGCCAA
This sequence comes from Nothoprocta pentlandii, assembly GCA_013398315.1. Taxonomy (NCBI): domain Eukaryota; kingdom Metazoa; phylum Chordata; class Aves; order Tinamiformes; family Tinamidae; genus Nothoprocta; species Nothoprocta pentlandii. The sequence goes on from VZSG01000687.1 coordinate 51,430, forward strand.
ATCTCACAAATAAGCCTTGCTGCCAGACTGATGCAAGGGCTGCAAAGGTGGGACAAAGTGAGAAGGTAAGTTTCAACTCAATACTTTTTAGCTTTTTAAATAAATATATATTTGTATTTTTATATATATATATTTATATATATGTGTATATATATAAAAATCCAGTATTCCTCAAACCTGCTTTCTTAAAAAGCCTGAAGCGTCAGATTCTGTGCTTTACATCAAAGACACATTAAGAACCAAATTAGAGTGAGCTTCTAGCCCTGGAGCACCAAAAAGTAGGAAGCAGCAACCAAGGAGGTGAAATGTGTGTGGAAGGGGGATGCCTCCCCTCTTCAGGTGGAGCTGAGCATCCCTCGAGGCCCAACCAAGGCAATATGATCCCTTCCACCAGCAGGAACCCCATATGAACCCGGGGAAGGGGCATCCCTCAGGGCCTCCCCGGGGAAAGCCAGGCCTTTCTTTGCAGGGCCTCTTGTAGAGCGTAACCTAGGCCTGCTTGGTATTGGGGCACCCTAGAGCTGCTCCTGCCTCTTCCAGCACCTGGCAAATTCCTGAGCAGACGCCATGGGGGAAGCAAGCACCGGAAAGGAAGACTTCTCTAATTTTCATGCTGGCATAGAAAGCCTTGAATTTGTTTTCTCCTTGTGGGAAGAGAAAAGGGATTTTTCAGGCAGAGAGCAAATACCGGTAACACACAAATCCCTCAGCAGTGCCCAAATCGCTTAGACAACTCCAGCACAGGAAATCAGGAAATTGTTACTACTTGGTGTTTGACTGAAAAAATACTGTAATCTTTGGAAACCCTTTGGTGGAGGAAGCAGTTTGAAGTGTTGATTAATTGCTTGAACTTTGTTTTGAACAATTTAATTTTGCAGACTCATCTTTTCCTTCTTTCTCTGCCTACCTGCTCCCTCACACAAGGAATTGCTTGGGCCACTTGCTTTGGTGGGCTGGTCTGCGGTGGCCCTGCACTCCCTGTGGTGGCCCTTCAGTCTCTCAAGGACTGACAAGGTGCCATGGGGCCATGCAGAAGGCCCAGAAGGAGCTGTGTAAGTGTCTCCTTGTCTTCTAGTGCAGGTGTTGTTCTGGCAATTGCTTTTCCTGGGACTCTCTGCTCATAAGGTTAACAAGCCCTGCCTCTGTCCCCCCTGCAAATGAGGGGTTAATAGGTCGGAGGGGGCTCTCCCCTCTGTGAGAGCATGTCACCTAGAAAGGAGTACAGTGAGGAGTTTTTGACATAAAGCAGGCATCAATCTAGGTGGTGCAAAATGGTGTCCTTATTCCCTGGCCCTGTAAATCCTGTTGAGGAGCGCATTGGGTCAGGTCCAGCCCAGGGCTTCCCACCCTGGGCCTTGCTTCATCAGGGATCTTCATGGGGAGTTACCTTGTGGCACAGCCAGGCGAAGCTGACAACGGAGATGGAAATGCTTTTTGCTGATGTGTGGGGACTTGTGCTTTATTTTGTTTTGCTTTTGGAGAGAGGAACAGTTTTCAAGTTGTAAATCAATCCCTTGGCTGCACTTCCGGAAAGGAGGTGGGGAGGGTCACAGGCTGAGTGGAGGTTGCTGGTATCTGCTGTCCTTGACCTGCTTGAAGCATCTGGGGACACAGATTGTTTCTTGACCCAGGAGTCCTTGCTTCCCCCGGCCCCTTTCCTTCCCACCTCAGGAAAGCAGGAGCCTTGCTGCGGGACCTCAGATGATGGCTTGACTGGCTGCTGGTTTTGCTTTCACGCCAGTTCTTATCCACCTTGTGTGGCACTGGGCCACGCAGGGCCCTTGTGACGCTCCAGCGCCACACAGATTCTGCGGGGATGTGTCCTGGTCCTGCTGCTGAGGAGTCAGTGCCCACAAAGAGGACGCGATCCAGCCTGAGGTCTCTGGAATGTGGAGTTTTCCCTTGCCCGTTTTATTCAGCACCAGGGGAAGCGCCAAGCGGCTCATGCGCTGGGTGGCACGCGCCGACCCGCTGCGGCCCGGCGGGCTCCGGCCTCGGGGAGGCTCGCGGGGCCTTGCTGCATTGCTTGTTCAAACAACAGCAGATGGCTCCTGTGGTTGCTAAAGGAAGCATTAGCAATACTTAGAAGCTAGTCTAAAGAAAATAGATGAACAAGAGCCGTAATGTTTACGGTAAGGCATCCAGAAAGAAAACAACTTGCTTGCAAATCTAAACCATGGGCAGGTCCTGAAGAGAGACTGAAGCAGCTGGCATGTGTCCAGTGACCCACAGGCACAATTTCCCTGTACCCTGGGCTGTTTCTGTGAAAATGATGCTACATGCCCTGACCAAGCACAGCAAAAACTACCTGGCAGCATCTGAAGTAATAACCAGCCAGAAGAAAATGTTGGGATTAGAGGAGTTAAAGGTTGAAGGCGCCTAGTTCCTATGTTCAGAGTGCTGTTGCAATCAAGAGGAGGTTTGTTTCAGATTGGCTATCCCTGCTTTCTTCCAGCAGAAATACTAACTAGAGCCTTCAGCCTTCCCACATTGATGAGCAGCACTGCCTGGGATGCCCAGAGTTACTCCCTTCATATCCCACAGGTTTCCAGCCTAGCATCAGGTAGATCATCATATCTGTGATCATCACAGCAGAGCTAGCATCAGGCTTAGAGTGACAAAGACATGACAGCCTCTGTTTCCTCCTCTGGATGGAGGTTCTGGACAATCTTGTAGGTCTTGGGCTGCCATGGACGGTAGAGCACTGGGCACTGGCCACTACCCTGCAAACAAAACTGGAAAAACCCTGTCATCCTTTGCAAAAGAAAACGAGAGCATGCAGGTGGGAAGGACCCCACAGAGACAGCGTGCACTTCCACTGGGTGTCTTGGGGGCCAACACAATCCCTGCTCTGTGAGGAGTGGGGGAAAACGCTCTTCAGAGGCCTGTAAGCATCTGTTCTGGCTATGAGGCTTCCTTGCAGCAGAGGGAATCCCTCCATTCATCATAGGAGGGACAAGGAAGGTCAGATGTGGGCTAGCAAGCTCTAGCAGATGTCAGTCATGTTACAAATGTAGGATGACCTCTTCAGCACGTCAGAGCAGCACAGTCCTTTAGAGCTATGTAGCAATGCGAGACAGAGAGTCTACATCCAGTACCTGAACATCATGTTCTTGTGGTTTCCTTGCGTGAATGCTGCTGGAGATGGAGCTCACGTCAACAGGATGGTTTCAATCTGTGTTCAAAGATAAGGCTGAGTGACAGAAAATCCTCACAATTAGATTGTTTGGTGAGTATTTATTTATTTGCTGACTGAGATAAGACTCATGTGAGCTCACCAGCATTGACCCATTACTGCGCATGTGAGGTTTTTACAGTGGTGCAGAGGACACTGATCTGTTTCGCAACTGCTGCTTGAATTAAACTGCATTCCTTCCTCTTCCTCTCTCCTTTCCCTTAGTCAGGTACATCCTACTTACTTGCATCATTGAGTGGAAGTGCTGATTTTTTTAGCCAAAAATTGGTCGTAAGAATGACTTTGCCCAAGCCCTTTCTTTGGAAGCTGTACCCTTGCTCGTAAAGGAAGGGTTAAGAAGGGAAGGGGCTTGCTCATTGCTTGGATGCAGTGGCAAACACTGCTGAAGTAGCTCCATTTCCTTTCCTAGCCTAAAAGATGCAGGAAAATCCAAGTGAGCACAAAACGCTTATAGATCAGCTTATGAGAGTCATGAGAATAACGAGTCCTGGGGAGAACAGACAAGAGAAGCCCAGAGTCAGAACTGGGAGAAATGGGGTACATCTAAGTAGCCCAGAGCTTTGCACATGGTGGTGATTTCTTGAGCTAATGGGCCCTCTACAGCCCACTGCTGCTTCTTGGTCTCTTCTTTGTTTTTCCTTTTTGTTGCTTAAGGTTTGTTGGGGGTATTACGGACTTGCAGGACGTGGAGGTGTAGGACTGGAGCTCCAGTCCTAACCCCACATCTGAAAGGACATCAGTCAGCTACAAACCTTCTTCGCACCATTGTTGAGGGACCTTGTGCTGGACAATTATGAGCATCTTTCTCTCCTGGCCTGTTGCTGAGAGCTGGCTCAAAGGCCTGCAAAGGAGTGTCCTGAGTTTATCAGGTAACAGGGCAAAGCAGGGCAAAGTTAGCTTTTCAGCTGGCAAACAGCCTGATGGCACTGGGCTTTTGGCAACAGTCTGCCATCTGTCTGCACCGCGCCCCTAGAGCCATGGCACGGATATGGAGCCATATGTTTACTGAAGCGTGGGATAAAGTTTCGGTATCAAGACAGGTTATCTGGTCCCTTCCTTATCACTATCGCACAGGGAGGAATCTCTGCCCAGGAACTGTGTGGGCTTAAATCTTCTCAGGCTGCTGTGTCAGTCTTGGTATCACTTATAAAGCTTGGTCGTCCAAGTGCTGGAAGATGTTGCGAGGATCTGAAGCCCAGAGAGAAGGGCAGATCTTGGACCTGGGTGGGGAGCCCATGAACAGTGGGTCCGGCTTGTAGCTGTGCCCTGGTGATGCAATTGCATGTGTCTTATCTCCTCCTGCACCATGGGTGCTCATCCCTGTGCTCATGGATGGCAGGAGGCCTGCGGCTCCTAAGGGCATATTCAAGATGCCTGCTGAGCTTTGCTCTTTCAAAAATCTAGCCCTGGGATTATAACGGCAGCTGTGTTTCTTCCCCACACCAAATGTGCCATGACCTTCAGGCTTGGATGCTCCATATCTCTTGTGTCGGTGCATATCTGTGACCAGAATCCTAATTGTGGTCCCTTTGAGCTTTCCCCATGTCTGATAGCGAATTCCAGCAGCTGCTTGTCTTGCCACGTCACAGTCATTGGTGTCCTTGTTGTGTGTCTCACTGGTGGTGGTGTTAACTGGTAGACTAATGCTACTGAAAATGAGCATGATGCCCTATTCACCATCACCACTTCTGTGGCTGGAGGAGGAGCTGGCAACTACAGTCATGTTGGCACTCCACTGTCCTGCTGTTGCTTTCGTGCACAGTCTGATGTTTCTTGTTAAGTCCTTGTTAAGGACACCAGGGTTTTAGTCATTCCAACACCAGCTGTAGTAAGCACTTAAGCTTGCAGAGCATGATTTCTGATGAACCTGCAAGGATGGGCTGTGGAGAGTAAATACATTGTTTTCTGTTCTTGGTAGGGGTGTTGATATGAAGCTCTTTTTTTTTTTTTTTTTTTTTTTTTTTTTTTTTTTTTTTTTTTTTTTTTTTTTTTTTTTTTTTTTTTTTTTTTTTTTTTTTTTTTTTTTTTTTTTTTTTTTTTTTTTTTTTTTTTTTTTTGCCTTTTTTATCTCTTCTCTCTTCTCCCTTCATATATGGGCTGATATCTCAGGTAGGCAGGTAAGATGTGGCTGTTATCTGGGCTTTGCGTCACTTGTTCCACCTCACACTCTAGTTCTAGAATCACTATGGCTGGAAAAGACCTTCAAGATCATAGAGTCCAACTGTAAGCCCTTTGACAGCATCCTGATAAACCACCCTAAGTGCCTCATCTACACATTTCTTCAACACTGCTAGAGATGGTGACTCCATCACTTCCCTGAGCAGCCTGTTTCAATGCTTGACTACTCTTTCTGTGTAGAAATATTTCCTAATATCTAAACTGTACCATCCCTGGTGCAGCTTGAGGTCATTTCCTCTAGTCCTATCCTTAGTTATTCTGGGGAAGAGATTGATACCTGCCTCACAACAACCTCCTTTCATGTAGTTATAGAGAGGGATAAGGTTTCCACTGAGTCTTGTCCAGACTAAATAACTCCAGCTCCCTCAATTGCTCGTCATAAGGTCTGGGCTCCAGCCCCTTCACCAGCTTCATTGTCCTCCTTTGGGCACACTCCAGGTCTTCAACATCTTTCTTGCAGTGAAGGGCCCAAATATGAACACAGTATTTGAGGTGTGGCCTCACCAGCACCAAGTACAGAGGGACGATAACTTCCCTGGTCCTGCTGACTACACTGTTCCTGACACAAGCCAGGAGGCCATTGACCTTGGCCACCCGGACACCCTGCTGGCTCATGTTCAGCCAGCAGTCCACCAACACCCCCAGATCTTTTTCTGGTCTGCAACTCTCCAGCCACTCTGCCCCCAGTCTGTAGCACTGCATGGTTGTTGTGACTGAAGTGCAGGATCTAACACTTGGCTTCCTCACCATGGGAGAGGTGCCATGGGGCAGTCCTGACTCCCCAGGAATACAGCCTGGGCTCTCAATTGAGTAAGTGTGGTCTCTTGCTGATGTCCAGAGGTTTGGGGGTCTGGTTCCTGAGCCTAGTGCATCGAGGAGGAGGTAGATGCTGGACATGGCTGTCCTGAAGTCTCCTGCGGGGTTTGTCAGTGCGGGAAAGGGGCCATGCCTGAGTCTTCTTGGCCTCTTTGCGGCACAGAAATGCCCTGCACGATTTCTGGAACCAGGCAGGAAAGAGGCTAGACTCAGCACTGCTTCATTTCATTGACAGGGCTATGTCATTGTTGTGCCTTGACATGCTGCGCTTATGTGAGCTGAGGATCTTGTCCCCAGCTCATGATGTTTTTCTTTTCTGGTTGAGCTAGGTGTTGTTCTCATGTGTCTGGTGACAGGCAGCTTGTCAGTAGATCCATTGGAGCAGAAATGGGCACATCTCCTGTGCTGCACAGATACCAAGTAGAAAGGTCTTTCCAGTATGTAGGGTACAAACCTAGCAGGATTTGCAATTCATCTTGGAACTGTCAAATCCATGTATGTTATATCTTTGAACGCTGTAGATCATATTTCTTCTCTAGCCTCAGATGCCCTCCTAGGTTTGCTTATTTGGTTAGGGTGTAAGAGTTGCAAGAAAACACTAGCTTTCTGCTCTCTAGTTTGGATTCATCTTCCTTTATTGGGTTATTCCTGCCACTAGGAAGAGTAAAAAGACCAAACAGCATCCCCTCTGTCCCAACAATAGAGGATTTCCGGTTCCTTGCCCCCTCCTCTCATGGACAGCAGTGATTTGTCACAGCTCAGACCAAGTACAGCCGGGGAGCTGGTTGCTCCAGCTACCATTGCTCCATGCTATGGTGAGGAGTCTGTTACCTGTTTGTGCCTCTTCTCCCTTTGCTGTGAGAAAAAGATTGGTGTGCAGCAGCTCTGCCAGCCTGTGGAGCACTGTGTGACACGGAGTGCAGAGGTAGGCCAGTACCCATGAGGGGCAGAAGATTGTGTGAGGCAGGACCATGAGATGGTCAAGACTGGGACCAAATTCCTGCTCTGTCCCATCCTACCTCCAAGGTTCCCTCTGCTCCCCAAGCTGATGCCATGCCAGACTGGCCCTTGCCCATGCTTTCCCTGATCCCCACACTCTTGCTGCTGGTTGGGTCTCTGTCCTGCAGACTTCCCCTGCCATGTTTAAACTCTGCTGCAAAAGCCCTGGTTTAAATCCCAGGGGATGAGCCCACTGAAAGATGGGTGGAGCGAGGCCTTTGCTTAGACTGAGCCATACCTCTGCAAGAGGTAGCATGTCATTGTGTTGTGTCCCTGTGCTGGGCAGAACAGGGAGGGATTTTGCTCCAGGCCTGTTCCTGGCATTGTACATCTCTTGGCATGTGGACTCAGCTTTATGCAGGCCCAAGGTGTGAGCAACTGGATCCAGAGATCTGCCTCTCCTCCTTCCATCCTTCTGGGGGAGAAGAGATGTCCTCACCTAGCATGGCTCTGCTGCTCCTACATGGAGGGGGAATGCATGCAGGGGACCCTGGATCCATTTTGTCTGCCTGGGCATGACTTGGCCTCTGCAGAGGATCAGGTTAGGTCTTGTGTCCAGGTGCATGAAGCCAGGTTGATGCAATGTGTCTGTTCCTGTTTGGTGGGGAATGTTGCTCACCTGCCTGGGGAGGCACGCGCGCTCGCATGGCTTTGTGCCGCCTGCCAAGCCTTAATCTCCATTGTTTGACAGCTGGTGCTCTGCTGACGTCAATGCCATGGCTCAGGGGGCTTTTCAGGGAGGAATGGGCAAGTCCCGCATACGTGTGCTTGCAGGCTTACCAGAAAAACATAGCACTGAAACCACAGAGGGAGTGGGGCGGGGGAGCAGAAGAAAGGAAGAGGGGAGAGCAGCACGGAGCCTGAGCTCGCTTGCAGGCCTAGGAGCCGTTCCAAGGGCTGGTGCTCCCTCACTGCAAGGCCTGGCCTCGGGAGCTGCTGGCTGATTCATGCCCTGGCCTACCTTGTCAGGCAGCATCTGTGACATGAAGAAAAACACCACGTGACACCATCAAGTTGCTGGCAAGCTCTGCTCCGTTCCCCTCTCCTGCCCTATCAGAAGTGGGACACCTCTGTCTCCCACTCTAGTGCCTTGGCTGGAAGGGTCCACAAGCATATTAACTGCCTTTCTGGTCTCCTCCTCAGAGCCGGTCAGGTCACCAACATGTTGAGGAGAGGACATTGTCCTCTCGTGCTCATCTCAAGTCTTGCCTAGGTGTTGCCTCAAGGCAAGGTGTTATTGTCCCTTCCTTTATTATATTTCATTAAAGAAGCTGTTCAGTCCTGTCTGGATTGTGACAGCTTTGAATATCATTGTCTTCTTTCAAGATTACTTATAGTGTTAACTACATCTTTTTTTTCTTCTAAATTACATTCTAGCTTGTTAGACTCATGGGCTGCTCCTTCTTCCACCCATTAGAGGACATGAAGAGTGATCACCTTGTGCTTGCTGTTCCATTCAGAGCTGAGCATCCTTGGCTCCTGTGTGCACATCTATAGGTGTGATCCAGGTCCAGCTCCTATGTACCCATCTTGCAAACTGTTCCTCTTTGGACCTGAGGCCTGAGGAGGGCTCTCTAAAGAGTCCTGGCATGGAGATCACTGCTTCCCAGTTTGATCTTCTGCTTGAATTTCTGACCTTAACAGCACATCCTGGTGGCAATTGTTCTCTGGGGCTGGAAATCCTGCCTGCCTTTTTTTTCCATAGGCTTATGCTCCCAAGTGACTTTAAATCTTCGTACAATCCAGTTAACCTTTCCCGCAAGAGAAATGACTCTCACCTTTCTGTTATGCTGCAGCCAGGCAGGATCTGTTCCTGCCCTTGTCCGGAAGAACCACCTCTCTGATATGATGTGCTTTGCTCTCTGGGCTTTTCTTCTAAGCATAAATAGTATTAAGTTAAAATATTTTAGTTAAAAAAAAAAAAAAAAAAAAAAAAAAAAAAAAAAAAAAAAAAAAAAAAAAAAAAAAAAAAAGCAAATGAAAGACTGAGGAAACAAAGGAGGAGGAAGCCAAGAACAAGAATGTGCTTGTGATATGCCCTTTATTATAAGTAGCTATGAAACGATTCTGCCCCTCCAACCTAGAAACTTTGAAATTTTCCTCAAACTTGTTCTGAGTCAAAACTGTAAAGCGAATGACCTGTGAAGACCGTTTCAGGTCTATGCATAGATCAAGGCCAGAAGACTCAACGGGCTCTGAGAATCAAAGTAGCAGACTTAACCTAACTTTTTCTCGTTTTCTTTTATCCCATCTTGTCCCTAGATGGTAAACTAGCATCAGTGTGGAAGAACATAAGTAGCTGTTGGAGAAAATTACTTAATATCCTGATTTCGGTTGCTTTTTAATTATGTTTGAACCTCTGGTATTTATCTATGTTCCTTCCTAACTACATATTTTTTGAGACCTTTGAAACTGAAAGTTGGATAGTAGCCACTAGGCAAGGCTTTTAGCAAAGTATTTAGATTTTCAGATCCTGGGGAAATACATTGATCAATTTTTACTTTAGAGGAGGGAAATATCAGAGGTTGTGCCTGAGTGAGCCTTACTCAAGGAGAAAGCTGGAAAGTGTGATTAATCAAATGCGATGATTCAACCCTCCCACAACAAATGATGTTTTCAGGAGTGTGCCTTGAATTTTTGTTGCTTGAAGTTCTGATCTGGAGGGTACACTTGGGCCACATAACTCAAAGTTTCCTTCACGGACATGAAGGTTGCATTGGATTACCATGAAAAAACAACCACCACCACCAAATGACGACAAAAAAACTTAGAGACTGAAGGAAGTGTCTTCACATAGTGTCTTGTGTGTTGCCTTGTCTTCTACCTTCCCTCTGCAGCACTTCCAACCTGTGTGGGTTCTCACCTTTCAAGTTCTCTGTCCACAAACAAGCAGCAGGGTGGATGCATGAGATGATTTAGCCCAATGAAGGGCCAAGTGTTGGAAGTCCTGTGAGCGTGGTAAATTGAGTAATTGTGCTTAGAAGACAAGGCTAGCCTCAAGACAGAGGAGTGAAGTGTGAGAATGTGATCGTAGAGATGGAGATTCAAAAACACACAGGCAAGGCACAATTCAGTGATCCGTTGGTCATTTTTCAGCAATTGCTTTGTGGATTTTGGGACCATCTTTGTGATATCTGCGTGTTTGTCCTTAGCAAGGCAGCTGCCCTCTTTTCTTATCTGCAGCCTTGTGGGAGAATCCAGTCACCTAAGGGAAAATTATCAGATCAGCACAGGTCCTCCTCTCTGTCACACCTTGTCTCAGCCTCCTTTCTAAGGTGCTTCTCTTCACAACCAGGGGCTGCAGTGCTCTGTCTCGGTCTCTCCCTAGCTCTAACTCTGCTCACCTCCGAGTTTAAGGGATTGCACCTAGATTTGTTCCCTCTACTGTGAACTATCTCCTTCAAATCCCTGTAATCCTCCAGGTTTTTAGTCCAGGTACTTGCACATTCAGGAGCCTGGGATGATGAGCAAGGTGCTTTTGGAAGAGAAAGTGTCTTTAAAAAAACCTAAAGAAAGGTGGAAGTTGTCTTATAGCAGTGTTGATGACTGATAGTGTCTAAACCTGTCCTGTCTATGTCTAAAATTGTCCTCCTGTCCTGAGATTTGGATGTTCTTTCCGACTTGCCATTTTTGGCCCTGAACATTACAGGGGCTGAATTCCATCTGCTCGAGCCAGGTTTGCAGTGGCTAAGGGGATTCTTCTCCAGAATGCCCCACAGCCTGGGCTGGGGCTGACTCTTCATCTCTGCCAGGAGGACTGCCAATCTTGGCCTGAAGAGAATCCACCCTCCCTTTGGTGGTTATGATGGTTAATTGCCTTCACCATTAAATACTGGGTCTTAGTGGAGTTTGGCTTTCTCTCCCACTCATGATGGCAGATGCTGTCTGTCTGGTTGGCTGGGCACTGGTGATCTTGAGATCTTCAAAGTCATCTTTGAAATGATGGCTATCAAAAACTCTTCTAGATGCCAGCAGCTTTGCTCATGAAGGAACTTCCATTGCTTTGCTTGCCCCAGGAGCTGGGGAGTGTCTGATGGGTAGTGGGTGGGTGGCTGGGATTCAGGGAGCCTCAGTGAAGGGTGCTTGCTAGTGTAGACAAGCAGCTCAGTTCTCCAGTGCCTAGTGGCTGGCCAAGCCCTTCCTCAACTGGAAGAGGCTTCCTTGGTTAGAATTCAGGTTACTGATTTGCAATGCAGTCGGTGAGGGAAGATGGTGGTGTAGGATCTGCAAATGAGCTCCAGTCTTGGAAAAATGCCGAGCTGGGCATGCAGCAGGGGAGTTGTTTTGTGTTGATAAAGTCAGCCTCTTTTAAAATTGTTTCCTTGTCCTGACAGCTGAGGTTTGTTAAGGTAGGGTAGAAAATGAGGTTCTGCTCCCTCACCGCCTGCCAGCTGCCAGCTTTTGGGTGCTGAGCACAAGGGTACAGACCAGTATCCCAGGCACGTGCTGGGCTGCGACCTCCACTTCCTGCTGTGAAACCACGTATGCCTTGGCCTGATCACTTTGAACCATTTGTGATCTCCCCTTCCTTTAGATAAAAGCCGCGTTTGGATGAAAAACGTGCTTGCCCCGTTTGCGCAGTGAGGCAGCAGGCCTCTATCACCAGCAAGGGCGGTCCTGGCACCTCAGCTTTGCCTCAAGCTGACAGTTTCCTCCATGGCTTCTGCACTCTGGCAATGATGTGATTTAGGTTCTAGGGCATGAGATACGTCTGAGGGCACCCAACTCCCCTGCATTCCTCCCCAGTTCCTGGCCTCCTGTTGCAGGAGGAGACCATGCCATCCATCATATGTACAGGTTATTTCTGACACAAGGAAACTGGAGGCAGAATTGAAGCTTTGGATTGAATCAAACCCAAGTGTGTGGTAATAAGCCAACACTACGATCTTGCTGAAGCTCACCTAGCATAAATAATCACAAATACCAACAAGTCAGGCAGCTGAAATACCCAGGAGCTGTAATTAGGGAGAGCAACCCAAGAAAGAGAGAAGCGAACGTGCAGAGCTGGAATGTCTCCTCCTTTCCTCTGCAGACAAGATTTTCTTTCTTGCTCCAAGCAACAGTTGAGAAAGATGAGGCTCTAAACACATGGCTGTCATAAAGCCTCGGGCTTTTGAGTGAGAGCTGAGAACTGAGAGGGGAAGAAACAAAGCAGTTGAAGCATTTGGCTGGTCTTCATAGCCAAGTAGGGATGAATTGTGTCCAGGGTATGATGGGACCGGGATGAGGATAGACTGGCCATGAGGACAGTGAGACAGGGGTCATCTGGAGAATTCATGTAGTTCAATGTCTGGAAAAGATTTTGGAGGAGAGTTGTAGGGAACATTTATGAGAATGGTGCTCTTTGGTAGGGATTCAGTATTTTGGGATGAAAATAATTGCAGAAGAAATACTTGAAATCAAGCATAGATGCTAGGTAAAAGTGGGTCTGAAGATTCATAGCTCTTCCCCTCAACTTAACTTCCCAATTAAATTGGAATGTGCCAGGTTACAATAGCATGGAAAATTACAGAAAAGACAGATTTTAAGGAAACTAACAGGATCCCAAATAATTTGAAAAAAATGGCATAGAGGCAAAAGAGAGGGCAGGAGATAAACCCAGGAGGAGAGTAACTGAGGACCCAGGATCTACAAAGAGCTGTGTTTGTGCTGCACAACACAGGTACCAGAGGCTAAATCTGCTTCAACTCACAGTGGGGGCTGGAGTTGAGGGATGTCATGGTGTTCTTGATTCAACTTCCCATGCTGGGCAACAATACCCTGCTGCTCAACATAGTCATTTCTATTCTATTTATGTCACGAACTGCACTAAATCTCAGCTGCTCAGACAGCTTTGCCTGCTGGAACCAAAAACATGTTAATTTGCAGCTGTTCTCTTTGTGCTGACACTCGCATTCCTCAGATCACCTCCAATTTTTCTTAATGAGCAGGTAGGGGCCCGGAAGATGTACAGAGAGGTGATAAGAAAGGCTCTGTGCATCTAGTGAGGGAGGAGCACAGAGAGATTGGAAGTAATCCCAGCATTTTTGGAAGCTCAAGCTAGTGAAAATACATCAGTGAGAGTATTTTAAGCTTATTCCGGCCTGTCTTGCCAAGGTTAGAAAGTCACGGCAGATCCCAGGGAGTCTTTTCTCTACAGGGTCCTTTTCTCTACAGGATGGAAATGAGCATGATGTGACTAGGATATTTGCCCTGCTTTATTGTTTCCAAGCCATCTCAGAAGCTAAATGAGTTTCCATGTAGCTCATAAAGTAGCAGGTTGGCAAACCTTTAACAAAAGCTAATTAAATATAATTTGCCATGCTCGAAATATTTGTACTCCAAGAGGAACACCCTGTGACAGATACTGAAAGAACGGGAAGAAAGTACTTTTTACAGAAACAGCTTTTATGTTTGTGACTTTGGTGCTAGACATTGTCATCGAGGCTTTCTTAAGCACTGTCCATTTGCAAAGATCAGGCTAGCAAATGACACTCCATTTTACCAAGACAATTTTAGCTTTTTCCCCCCTCTGGTCAGTGAGCTGAGAGGTAAAGTCATGAAAGAACTTGACTGCTAGGGAGACCAAAGGATGCAGCCTCTCGTGGAGCAACATCTCGCCCCAGGACCTCACCGTGGACTTGCTGAGGTGCTACAGCTCCTGACATATGAGCATTCAGGGAGATGGAGCCCAGCGCAAAGCAGGTTATTCAATTCTGGTAGGAAACACTTCTGTGGGAATGGATCCTTCTTAAACAAATACAAGAAAATGCGTTAGATCAAGGTGCAGGATCTTCTCACCCTTCTTGCTCCTCCACCTACTCTTTTTCCTGAAAGCTGCTGCCTTTGGGGGTGAGGGGATGTTCAGCAAAATAAGTTGTTTCTCCCCAAAAGAGTTTTTTTTAATTTTTATTTTTTAATATAACAATATTTTTAATATAACAATTCTAAAGCCATACACATTGCACAAACAACAAACTGGGCTCCAATCATTTTGGACCAAATTAGCGAATTTTATCAGATGATCTCAGTTTACAGGGAAGGCCATTTCTCAGAAATAAACTTGCTGGAGAGATCCAGCACTCAAGGACTTCCCTTTCTCCATAACTGCAGGGAGCAAAACGAAGGGGAGTCAGGCTCCTGCATGCTGAAAAGAAGGACCATTAGGGGCAGTTACTTTGCCACAATCCTCCATGAATGTAGAGATAAATATTTAAAGCAAATCTCATCCAAAACTTAAAATAAACCTTAATGAGCACTGAATGGGTAAAAAATTGAATCTTAAACATAAGGACCTGTGAGGAAGGGCATGCAATTTGCTATGACGGAGAGTACATTAGTTGTGATTTTTATATATATTTTTTTTCTCTTTTGTTTTTTTGTTCTCCAAGCATCAGCGTGTGGCATCCAGGACATAGGATTGCCCTGTGACCGTAGGAGAACTCATCTCTGGACCCCAAGTTGTCTGATATTGCAGAAGACATTATCACCTATGTTAGGAACATATCCTTTATGCCAGCTACAATTACTCTGTGGTCTGTGCTTGCAGCCAGGCTATTGAATTCCCCATGTTTCTTCCAGGTGTAAGGGGCAGGAATTATTAAAGCCTCTTCTGGTCTTTACCTAGACTCAGCTTTGGACTGAACCCTCTGTGACTTGTTAACAAGGCAAGTGAATAACTAGTTTGATCAATGTGACCATCCTTGGGACTTCCACCCCCATCTTCAAGGGCTAGCAGATGTGCTGGATTAGAGTGTTGAAGCTGTACCAGAGAAGACCTCCCAGCATGGTTCAGGGTTTGATGGATTGTCCTTTAATGTCCTGAGCTTCTTCACAGTGTGGTAGCTCCCCCTCCCTCTCCTTTGGGTCAGCCCCAGTCCTGAACGTTGTTGCTCTTCTGATAGACGGGATGATGGTCTCATGCCTGTACTGGAAGCCAAGGAGGAGGCAGGGATGGGCTTGAGCACGGCTTTGGTATGTTCACAGAAAGGGGAAAGTGCCTTCCATATCAGCTGGGGCTGTGTGTGGTCACACCAGCAGCACACACAGCATCACTGCAACAGAGGCAGCTACGGAGGGCCAGATGTGAGTTTGTGTGAGAGGCGTGGGGTTTCCATCAGGCCAGGAGTGAGTCAGGGTTAGTGCTGATAGTTTGGCTCCTTTGCTAGTCTGAAATATCATAGACAGTGTCTGAGAACAAGTACGACTGCTCTTTTCTCTTCCTGAGAAGAAATAAGCAGGTGCTGAAGACCAATCTGAAGCTAAAGATGTGCAGGCAGGGTAGGAATGTGCATGTGACAGCTGGCTGTCCTGCTCAGCGGGACATGAAACAACAGCCGTTCTCCCCTTCTCTTTCAGCAGTGACATTAATCTACGTTTGCTTTCCCCAGGCAGGAATTGGTTCCAACATCTGTAGGAATTAATAGTTCTTAAGACACTGAGAGAGTTAGGAACTGACTTCCCATAGTTTGGATGAACCAAGTGAGATGGGTGCTGCCGGTCATGGAGGGAGAAGGGGACAGGGCTCTCGTATCTGGTATCGTGACATCTTCCCTTCCAACTACCATCACACAATTGTGCCCAAACTGAGCCTGAGTTCAGCATTGCTGGGCAACTGATAGCAAATCTCACGGTGGAATTGGTTGCATCTTGGGAAATGAAGGCTCTCAAAGTGCCTTTGATCTGTGGTTAGGAACTGAAGGTGTAAAAGAGGATGACTTGTGACTTTGGAAGACCCCACATGCACAGTCCTCTGGGGCTGGGAGGAGATATTGTCTTGCACTCTGAGTCATGCAAGAGAGGAATTGTTACTGGACTCCACCTATTCCAGATATGTTACTGCTGCTGCGCAGCTTGGTCTAGCAGGGGAGATGGTTCAAGACAAGACATTCCGACTATAAGCTATGACTCAGTCATTGTCAAGAAAATCTCCAAGGAATAGACTTCAAAATATCTTCTTTCTCTGACTATCTTCTCAGCAACTGCATCCTACAGCTGTCCTAACTTCGCGTCCTGTTTTGTTTGTTGCCTCCTGGCCGTAGAGTGCTGCCTCTGAAAGGGGAAGTGTTTGTGGTGCCTTTCAGTCTATCCTACCTAAATTTAAACTGCTCTTTTTGTCTTGGCACTTCCTTTGTGTCTCTATTAAATAATGAATAATCCAAAAGTCACGTGAGGAAAGCTATTGTCAACTGTTAAGTGCCATGGGGAGACAAGTTGCTGCCATCGTGTGATGCAAAATCATGCCAGAAAAGTCCCATCCCACCACAGGCATGCTCTCAGAGAGGGACATATTTTTATTTCTTAGGAAGGAGGCAAGAGCAGAAGTAAGATAACCTACTTCTGTTTCCATTCAGCCATGGCGACCCTGCTTGAGTGTTTCCAGTCAAGACACCCTTTTCGAAAGAGTGTCAGCACACAGATAACGCAGGCAGACGCATTTCGGGAAGCAGTTCCCAGAACTGGCTTAAAACTTCCTATTGGTGTGACTTGAACTAAAGTCTGTCCTTGCAAAAGAAAGAAAAGCCAGGGGTCAAACAACAGAAACTGGCGTTGAGGAAATGGTCCTGAGTTGAAATCAGTGCATTTGCAAGGGTAGCATGTGCCGTTCAGAATCACACAGCTTTTGCTCTTCTGGTGATTAGGGGAGCAAAAGAGTGCAGATATCTTGATGTCTTTATAGCGTCACGGAGGAGAGGGTATGTGCTCAACGGGATGAGGTCTTCTGTGGTTCCTCACCAGAGGGAACCTGGCACTCTGGAAGGGATGGCTTTGCATAACCCTTTGACCTACTGTGGAAGGCCATTTAAAAAGGGTTCAAGAGCTGGTCACAAAAAGCACATTGGTGCTCGTGCAGATTTTCACTGTCCTAACCTGAGATGTCCTTGGCATTGACCAACCCTGCCAAGCAGCTCTTCTTGCTTAACACCAGTTCCACAGGGAGATCTGAAGAAAGGAGAAACTGCAGAAGGACTGTGCAATGCTGAAGGCTGACCAAGGACTACTTGTGTGGGCTGCACAAGTAGTCCTTGTTTTTTATCCACTGCCTTCCCACAACTCTTGCAAGGAGTTGAGGAGAGTTTCTTTTGTAAAGAACAAAAGCATCTCCTCAACCTTCCCTCTTTCTAGGGCACAGAGAAACTGTTTAGAACACTATTTCCAAGGAAAAATGGGATAGCTTGCTCCCTGAGCCTTCAACTTGCTCTTGAAAGAATTGCCCTTGGGTGACGTTCAGTGATAGGCCATCAGCCTGTAGACCACACATGTTTTTCACTGTGGAGAACTCCTCCTCTTACAATTCCTCAAAGTTCTGGCTCAGCGTTGGGATGTAAAAGGGAACTGGAAGGAAGTCACTCTGCAGCCCATCAGGATTCCTCCTGTCAGCAGGATCTAAACTATCTCTTTTGTTCTGAATCCCAAAGCTTATGCCAGGTCCTTGATTCCAGCCACAGTTGTCAGATGCAAACCAGGAACTCTATATCTCTGAGGTAAAATAATGATTTTTTTAAGTTAAGAGAATTCACCTCCAATGAGAACACAGCACCTGTCTTGTCCAAATGACTCCTTTTAGGTAGCAGTCTTCTATCATAGCTGTCAGAGCAATTTACTAATTTCCCTGTAAAGAAAAATATTTGCTTCATTTTTAGGGTGAAGCTGGAGACTGAGGTTAACCAGTCATTGAAAAGGTATGGTTGGCTGAAAAGTCAGTCACCTTGCAGGACGGTTCTGAAACAAATACCAGTGAATTGTGAAGGCTTGCTATGAGTCTCCTCTAATCGTAGATGACAGTTCTTCACAAGGTATGTGTATTTCTTGACACTGTTTCCTTGTTTATGCTTCAATCAATGATCGTCACTCTTCTTGGAACAGGGTTTCTTCACTCATGCTGAATCCAAACTGGCTTGATGGTGCTGAAATCCATGAGGTACAGAACTGTGTTTGCTGAAGTAGGTCCAGAGATGTGGTCTGTGAGTCACTCCCTCAGGCCCACCACGGCAAAGGCAGTGGTCTGCAGCACGTGAGGCAGTCCCAGAGCAGAAAGGCTTTTCCTGGCAGGATGTTCCTGAAGAAACGTCAGCCTGAGACCACACTCCCAACACAGCGATTTCCAGGGAAGACGTCAGGGCAGCCTGTGCTCAGGGATACCAAGAACTTCAAACGGTAACAGATGCGTGTAGTTAGAAAAGCAAAAGCAAAAGGGAAGAAGAAACCTTATTGTGTCTTAAATCTCTGGCTCTTTACAAGTTTCTTGGGGACAACAGGGCAAGTATTTCACAATGTGAGCTCTAACCTTCTCCAGCGAGGTCAAACCACATTCAGAGAGAGGGTCAAGTATTCATCTTGAAAGCATGAGAAGTGCTCACTACAAGGAGAAAAGTCCTGGCTTTGTGAATGGACTGGTCCTGAATGATTAGCAAACAGGCCCCTGAGTCCTTTCAGCTCATGGGTACCTTTGGGAACCCTTCAATTTGATCCCACAAAATAAAGTAAAACACTAAAGAAAGGATCCTTTCTCCAACCCATTTGACTGTGAAAGCTTTTGTTTTTATAATCAAAAATGCCATATTTTGTTTCAAAGCCAAGACTTCTCAGGTCCCTTTAGAAAAAGTTTCTGAATCATCAACCTATTTCTGAAGGAAAAATGCAACTGTTTATTTTTTTCCTGAATGATAATTTTGGAATGTCAGCTAATTCCATAATGCTGAAATAGTCATGATGGAATGAAAATTAGTTGAAGCTGTGGAAGGAAAGCATTTCAGCCGATATGAACCAGAAACTCCTCTCAGTTAATGACTCTTTTCAAGAATAAGGCTTTCCTGTCTGGATTTGGGATGCAAGTGGTTTGAAATCACTCAAGTCCTCCTCCTCCACACAAGGGATGAGACATCTGAAGCAGGAACTTGCTCCCATGCTTGTCTCCCTCTCAGCCCATGGAGGAGATGCAAAGAGTCAGCAAGATCCAGTAAGGTAGAAATCATGAGCTTTAAAGCCTATTACAAGGCCTTCTGCTTACTCATTTTGTGAGCCTAGAGGTCTTTTCACCTAGTTATTTTTTGCTTATAGTCCTTTTAGAGTATAGACTGGGTGGCTTATTTGTTCCCCTAGCTCTAGCAAGCCTTGGCCCCTAAGGTCTCATGACTCCTTTTGTGGATGTTTTCCAAATAGGACAGTTTCATCAGCTGCACCTATGGTACCTGGTAGGATTGCTTCCTGTCCCATTGGATGTTACAGTTTTACGGATCTCCGTCAATCTCACCCCTTGCTCTGCTTGCATTCAGTAGTTCCCCAAGTCCCTGATGCTGAAATGGAAGCAGCTGCAGGAGAATGGAAATTGTGACGAAAAGCCATTAAATTGTACATCAGCAGAAATAAAATGCCATTTCCATTGGAAAGTATTTCAAGGTGCTTCAGACTTTTAAGATGAGACAAAATCTTTTCCTTGCAAAAAATGTCAGTTCCAGGCATTGTTCTGGTCTAAACGGTGGTTTCCAAGGAAGACAAATATATTTGGGCTTTAAAGGGCTAGTGTTGATCAAAATGAATCAGTCTCACTGCATATTCATAGTCAGGAGGGAGGAGATCAGTCAGGATTTTTCTGTGATCAAAATTTTATTTTTGTTTCAGCTTCTCCATACAGAAATTTTCCAGCAGAACTTTTTACACCACAGATGCTGCAGCTTTTCCTCCTGCTGAATCATGATGGAGCCAATGTACAAAGCCATCTCTCAGGCAAAGGAAAGAGAAAGGAGGAGGAGGGAATAAAAAGTGAAGATAAAGAGGCAGTTTCTGTCCTTCGTGCAGTTGCTGAAGCAGCCAGACCAAGCGGCTTGGCCAGAGGAATTGGGTTAAGGCCCTTCCAGAAGAGCAATAACCAAGCTCATAAAGCCTCTTAGCTGGGGAACTGAAGCTGTTGTGACAAGGAACCCGCCTCTTTTCTGGACAGGAGAAGCAATGGATATCTCTGGAGCAGAAAGGAAATGAAGAGATCTGAGTGGTTTTGCTAAGGCAAACACGGATGTGTCAAAACCAATTTCTAGCAAAGCTCTACAGAGCACATGTCAGCAGGGATTAGTGACTGCCAGGTCTCAGCGTCTTACTCACGGCTGTCTCAGCGCTGCCTTTGCTCATGCCCACTGCCAGGAGAACAGGTTTTATTGCTTTGTTTTGGTTCGCTCCTTATTGAAATGGGAGATTTTTTATTCAGTGATTTGACCCCAACACAATAACAACAAAAATCACTCAGGCACACGCTCTCTCAATACTTCTGTCTGACACAGGGAAATTTAGAAGATTTTGTGCCAAACATAGAGATGTTTTTCTGTGAAATTTCCAAGTACTTAAAAGCAAGAGTTACAGGATTATGCAACTTTGCTGGAGCTCTTATTGCCACCATCATTAAAATTAATACACAGTTCTATAAAAGTATTTTGCTGCAATTCTGAACTGCTTCCATTGCGGACTGCACATCCAAAACAGAACTATCACTGTATTTAGCAGTGCCCAGAACTTCAAGGCTTGTAATGAAATGAATGCAATCTTGTGGCCCAAGCCCAGGAATAAGATGTGCAGAATCCACTCTCTTTTATCCTCTTTTTATTGAATTTTAAAGAATTTTTATTGAATCTGATCTTTTCCAAAAAGAAGCTAACAAGCAGCCCAGCATTGTGATTGAGCTGTCCTTGCCACAATTTCAGGAGGGAACAAATCAGAGCTGTTTCATTAAATCTTTCTGTGTACTTTAAAAAAAGCATTGCTTTATGAAGCCTTTCAGCCACCTCCAGTCTCCGTCCCATCTGGCCCTCGCTTCCGGCACTGTGTGAATTCCTGAACCAGGTGTTTCACTGCAACCCTCAGTCTTGCTCTGATGCAGAAAGGAGGGAAATAATGGGGGAGAAAATAGGGGGAAAGGAAAGATTTCTTCTGCTTAAGGAAGAAAAACCTGCCACTGGCAGGCACCTGGGATTTCCTTGGTGGTAACAACCGAAGCAAAAAGGACAAGTCTCTAATAGACAGAGCTATGAGGGCTCTTTCCATGCTGCTCTTATCAGTGATTGCTGCAGCACATCCACCTGGGCAATAACACCTAATTTCAGAAGCTGAGCAAATAATTTGGGACTGGACAGAGAAGGCCAACCCCAGCAAGCACAGTTTGGCTGCTGGACTGCTAATGGGAGAACTCCTCTAAAGCATCTCCTCTTGATGGCTTGTCTGCAAGTAGTGGTGGTGATTCCTAAGCTCAGCAGCAGAGAGGACATAATTTCTGTGGTTCCTCTCAATGACAAATCTCTGCTCCTCGATGAAGAGAGGTTGATGATTCTCAGAAATGTCGTGAGACAGATCTTCATAGCAGAAAGAGGAGGAAACTGAGCCCTCAGCTCCTTTTCTGGAGTGCGGGATATCTCATATGGGATCCCTATCTGGGAGCCTTCTTGAACTGCTGGAGATCTGTTTCGCAGACACTTCTCTCCCTCACCCCTTAGAGAGCACCTTGGGCTGCGTTAGCATCTTTGTAAACCTACTGCCAGGGGGTTGTCATGCCTTTGAGCAAGAGGGTTTGGAGAGACAGTTCTGTGGTTGAATGCAGTTGTGAAATAACAGAACCGCCCTGCAACCAATGTCTAAGAGAGAGCTGCACTCACACACAGGAGTGCCGCAAAAGTAACTGGGATCCTTCAGTCTCTCCTGGGCATGCAGGTTTGCAGATGAAGGACGTAGGTCCATCATTCCACAGCCCATCCGAACAGTGGCCCTGAGAATTCATAGCAGCTATATTGTACTGAGTGATGTACATTGCATTTTTATCCCTGAGTTTGCCGTTCTTTATGAAGAGCCAGCATTATATGTGTTCTCTTGGCCACAGCCATGTGAATAACAGAAGCTAGATGGGGAAAAAGATCTTAAGTGATGTTCTATCTCTCGCCCATCAAAATAATCCAGTCAAATCCTCTTCAGATTAACTCAAGAGCCATTGCTATATTATGGCAGAGAATAATTTGATCGTGAAAGTCAAGTGGCCTAATTATAATCCAGATTTATTTAAAACAGAAAAGGCAGAAGAAACTTTTTCTTTTAAGAGATCAGGCATAAACCATCATGAGAGTTGATTTAAAAAGAACCACTGTCCTGTCCATCTTCAACACTTGTAAAACTAGAGGAACCTCAGCCTGCCAAAACTGCATCTTTCTAGTTTCCAAGCTCTTAAATCATCCTTACCGTGCAATTGCACCTCTGTAAGGCTTCTGTTCCCGTATTTTTCCTCCAAATTTTGTTTTGCTTCTATCACTGCTTGCAAGAGGTTCATCTGGTTGAGCAGGTTAGCATAAAAGATGGAGAACAGGGCAGAGCTGCTTGACACGTAGTCATCAGCACAGATGAATTAGGCTCCGCTTCAGGCTAGCTGACTGTGGGCAGCCGGCCATGGGGTGCACAGTGTGGCACTGACAGATGCCTTGGCCAAGGTCACTTGATATAAATTAACTGCTCCTCATCCTAACCTTGACCTCACTCCTAATCTCTGGGTTTGGCCAGCTTCCTTTCGGGGATGGCTGAGGCCTCCATGGGAGGGCAAACAGTGTCACATCCCGCAGAGCCATGACCCCTTTCCCTGAGGCTCTCCTGCCATCGGAAGCAGCTCCTCCGCTGAAGCACCTTTCGCTCATTCACCATCCCCAAAAGCCAGCTGGGTTGTGAGTCAGCAGAGCCTGTTCTTCAGGTGTCACCTTCTACCTTCCTGTTACCAGTATTTCTACTCTTGATCAAATACAAATTGCTGGTAAATTTAAACCAGCCTCTTATTGGCTGCAATTGTTACCACAGCCGTAATGGTTGATCCCTGGTGCGTGCAGAGTGCCCAGCCCTGGCTGCAAGGCCATCAGAAGATTTCCACGTGTCTCCCATGCTTCCTCCTGGGCTCCCAGGCCTATCCTCTTTGGAGAAATTGTTCCCCACTACAGAGCTCTGGTGAATAAACTCTTTCTCGGTGAGTTTATATGGTGTGCTGGTCACACACCCCCAGGAAGTTTGTTTTATGGCAGTGTAGACTCTTGACTAAATACAGGCATAACCTCTAGCTCTGCTCCTATGCCTTTTGCAACCAGCCACTAGGTTAAAGACCTAGCACATCTCAAACCTCTAGGATTCAGCTCACTGTGCTTTAAGGAAGGCTCTCATCCTACCTCATTCTATGGTAGGGTTATAATCCTGCTTTAGGTAGGGTTATAATGCTACTTTTGTCCTTCCTCCCTCTGGCAGAGCATCTCATGGTCTCTGCATCAAAATACATTTTCCCAATGTTCAACTGTCCTCATGACCCCTTCCATAGCTGATCTCTGCAGTAGGATCTTCCTCACTGTTATATCCTGAGAGGTCAGTGATTCACTTGGATTTCTTCTTAATTCCTTTCTTCTGCAGAGATAAGCTATGGAAGGGGTCACGGGGAGAGATGAACACTCCAAAAGTTGCCAGGTGAATAGCTTATAATGTTTTGAGGCTTAACTCTCATTGACTGAGCTGCTCATTATTATGGTCAGGTTTCTAATAGCCCTAAAAGCCATCTTTTTCAGTTGGATAACTTGATTAATGATCGTCAGACCTCCAGTCACACAACTGCCATTTAGTCGCAGCCAGGACCGTCAAAAAAGCTCTGGACGGGTCACACCAGAGCACCTTTGAACCCAGGCTTGTCCTGCACCCCAGCTTTGGTTAGCCGTTTTACAGCATGACTAACCGGGCAATAAACAACGATAAAAGACGTCAGCATTTGGTGGTGTTGCTGTTGTTTGTTGAGGCTAATGAGCTGCACAGCTAGAGCATCAGCTGTTGCTTCAGAGCGGGAGGAGGGAGGGGTTTTGTGGCTAGATCTTAACTACAGTCAGTGCGTACGACTAGGTGATTAGGAAGTGTACCCAAGCTGGGTGCTGAGTCCCAGTCCTTGATGCAGCTTCTAGTATTGGATTTTATCCAACGACTGAGGATTTCACAGGCTGGTCCTGGATACAGGCATGCTACATTTTTTTTTGTTTTTCCTCTCATCGCTGGATGACAGGAAGCCTATCAAAAATTTGGAGTGGAGTTTTCTGGATCCACCACATTTGATCTGAGGAAGTAATTTCCAAATTACCAGGTTCTTCAGGACATTTAACAACACCGCTCATATTTTAACATCTTGAAAAAGGAAAAATAAATAAATTCCTTTGCCCATAGTTCCCTTGGGAACTGCCTTCCTGCCTTGCTCCCTACCTTGAATGATGCTTCTTTATTATTTTTCTTTATATTACAATCAGTAATATCAAGCCTACTTTTATTCTTCTAGTCATAACAATGTCATGAACTTACGAAACATCCCTGGATGTAAGAAGACATGTCCTGCATCACAGCTTCAGCATCCAAAGCCCAAGGATTTCTGTGTGAGTCTCCTATAGCTTGGAAATTTGTCCCTATATCCTTCACAGAGTGGTTTTTATAAATATGAAATTGTCCTCTACGCTGAGATGGAGACTGTTCCCTCCCAGAGAATAAACAGCAATATCTCTTCCCTGAATAACAAGCCATTGCAGTCTAGCCGGGGGCCAGGATGATCTTCCCTGCTGATCTCAGTGTTTGCAGATAGGCATGGGCCAGGTGTGCGTGTGAGAGCACTGGTGCCTTTGGAAGCCCGACAAGCAAATGATTGTCAAGACGATTATGTTGGGGAGATTGCAGAGGAAAACTGAGATGTGTAACCCGGTGCCTGACAAATTGAAACCAGATGGAAAAGCAGGGCCAGCCTGGGCCTCACCCCTTAAAAGCATCAACACAGTAGAAATAAAAAATGAGGAAGATGCAGGGAAGAGCTGTGCTTGTTATGAAAGCTGCTTTGGCAAAGACAGGAAGGTCTCATCAAAACTACTTCCTAGCAGAAGGAACATAGGTTTTGAGAGTATTGATGTTCTGCATCCAAGATGACTATTCTCTGCTTTGGATGCAGCTCCATTTAATTGCATTAGGCTGACATTAGCAAAGAGGGGCTTACCCCAGCATCCACATAGCTCTGCTGATGTAAAATTGGTCTACCAGTGGAAAATATGCCCCATGGGTGTGTTTCAGTCAGTAGGTTGAGGAGACATGAGACTTGCAGTGTGGACTGGTGAGGTATATGGAGAACTGTGGGCCTGATTCAGCATCATCTGCGCTTTGCATTAGTTCACTGGTCTGGGTAGCTACAGAGCTGGTGGGTCCTGTTGGTTGAGCATATCCTCTTGAGAGGAGTACCATAAATCATCAGGAAAAGCTGTGAGGCTCTGTTGTGGCTGCTGCAAAGGAGATGTCCCAGGTTGCAGAACTGCTGTGTAGTCCAGAATGGACAAAGGTCCTCCAGAGCTTCCTGCGGAGCTCAGAGCTGGAAACAGCAATAAAGTCCTCTGCAGACACTTCCAAAACTACTTAGGCTTTCTGATCCCCTTGGTAGGGAATGTTATCTGTCTACCTATCTTATGGTTTGCTGCTGCTGCCTGTCATCATCTTGTGCAAAGCGTGGCGATCAAGAGCAACCCTGCAGCAGCACGGGGCAGCCTCTGCTCCGGCTGGTTCCTATTCAGTTAACGGCAGCAAATTCTTCTCCTTCTTGATGATGTCTTGGCTAAGGCTCCACTATCATCTGGCATGGCCAAGTGTGACGGGTGTAGGAGGAATGCTCTTCAAAGCCGTAGAAAGAAATGCAGCCCCAGGAGCCATGTCAAATGAACGAAAGCCCATCAATGTATGATTTTCTTGCCAGACACTTGGCCTCCACCGTATCGCCTAACAAAGCATAATGAGAAGAACCTGAAACCAAACTCCTTTTGCCTTCTCAGCACTGTAAATCACTTCCCTCCCATGCACTCAGCCTGCAGGAGATACCTTTCCCTGCCAGGACTATAAGAGAGGAAGGGTTAAAAGAGCAGAGAAGAATCCTTAAAATTAGGCAAGCGCCACGTTTCCTTGTATGCATCTCATTTGGTTTCCTCTATTTCACAGTGTGCTGCCTGTGGTCTGTAATTTAAAAGTGAGGAACTAGATTTGTGCCCAAGGGTTGGACTTTCTCTGCCAGCAGGATGAAAACTGAGCGATGCTGATCTCTGCTAGTTTCATCAAGAGTGGAGAAAGATTCAGCATCCCCGCCGGGCTGGAGGAGCCAGGGGGTGGCATCACATAGGTGAGCCCTGTGAGGGGGCAGAGCACAAGGCAGAAGTGGAGCCAGCTCCTGGGCCTGCAGTCAGCTCAGTGAGTCAACTCCAGCAACGAGGCGTCTGCTGGTTGCACAAATCTGTGCTCATAACAGGGCTCCTGGTTAGTCCTGGTGAAATACGCACTCTGAGGCTGATTAAGCTCGAGCCTTTGCACAAGGGCAGTCGGGCATAAGTAACCCTGGTCTCACCTTTTGAACCCTTGACAAGCCCTCAGAAGACCAGATGGGTGAAACGTTTAGCAATGAACTGCTGTGCAGGACGCCATGTGCCTTCCATGCCCCTGACCTGCAAAATACCCTGGGCCAGGCCCCAGCACTCCTGCTTTTAACAATTGAAACCACAGCATTTCTGCTTTCACGTCTAGATTTGCCAGCCCTTATTGTATTATCTACTAAAACCAGATAAGCTGCCATGGCTGGGGCAACTCTGTCTCCTTGGGAAAAGCATTCATTGGAGCACTGCAAGCTCATTTGTGTGAAAATAGACCCAGATAGTGTGCAGAGCAGGTGAGTAGAGGGCATAGCACTGCCAGCAAAACCCCTGGGCTGCAGTAGGGACATCCTTGAGCCACATTAAGGCCTCATCCCCTGGGCTTGAAGGGACGAGCGCCAGGCGCCAAGAACGTCCCAGGAGCATTTTGAGACTTGCCTTTCCTTCAGGGAGGGAAAGTTCTCCCCGAGGAGAAGGTTGATGGAGAGGCGGAAGGGAACAGCACGTGTCAGGGAGCACTTGTCCCTCTGACTTCCTGCAGTCTGTATCATCCTCGTGAGTTTATTAGCCCCTGAGGCAGAAGAGTGCTGACCTTGTGCTTCAGATGCGCTGGGGGCATCCACCTGTGTGGTGAGGAGACAAATCTGCGAGGGAACCTTGAAGAAGCCAGCGGCCGACGCAGCCACTGCGCGGAGGGGATTGTTCTAACGTGGCGAACGTCACACATTTCTGCAGAATAAACTAGAGCTACGGAGTTGTTAGGAACAGCATGGGATGTTCCCTGAGCAATGAGATCAGCAGCGCCTCGGGTTCACGTGGAGGACGGGAGGCAGTCAGAGGAGGCTCTTGCTTTCCTGGAATGAGCCAAATCCCGCATTGCTCGTGACTGAGAAGTGGGCACAGGGGCACCTGGGGCGACTTGCAAACAAGTCACCTCCCTCTCTCCTCACACAGAGGAAATATCCCGGCCCTGGATGGAGCAAAGGTGGGGATGGGAATGCTGAGGGAGGGCGGAAAAAGAGCAGGATGGGGAAGATGGAGGCTTTCCTTGCCACCCACAGGCCAACTAGAGCTCATCTGCACTCTCCAATACCTGTGGGAGCTGATTAGGAAATCGGGAAGCTGACGTCCCAGTGAAGCTCTTTCCTCCGAGTTCCCCAGGGCTGTGCTCGAGGACAGGGGAGAGCAGCAGCCCCTCGACGGGTGCCTGAGCTCGGTGCCCAGCGCGGGGCTCTCCCGCAGGCACCGCACACCCTCTCGTGGCCGCAGGCTCGGGCAGGAGTGTGGGGCACCTGTGGGACAAGGAGACAGAGCCCTGCGAGGAGGCAGTGCCTGGGAACAACACGTCCTTCCTTCGGGCACCCCAGGGTGGGCTTGGCACTGTCACCTGCAGGATCCTCCGCTGCTTTGCAGCAGAATCTCCATGATTTCTGACAAAATATTTGTCACCGTCTCCCCTTCAACTGAGAACAACCTGCCCTCTCCCTCTGCCATTACTTTTCTCTCCAGCGAGGAGCCTGCGAGATAAATCACTTCTTTGCATAAACAAAAGTGCAGTGAGATCTTGGTGAAAAGCACGCCTGGAAACTTCTCACAAACGGAGCTTTTCCACGGGAGGCGAGAAGCAGAAAAGCAGAAGGTTGCGAGGGAGCAATTTCATCTGCCTGCTATCCCATTTCCCTCCCTCTCCTGCTCCCTATGCTCGCTCAGACCTCCCACTTCTCTCGTACTTGCAGAGCCTTGCAGAGGACGTGGAGGGCCAGCTGTGCCCAGGGGGCTGCAAATCCACCCTGCTGCTCCCAGCCAGGCGCTCTGTTGGTGGGGCAGGCAGAAAGACAGCAAAACAGCCTGGGAATGGGAGAGGTTCGGTGGATCTTTACTCACACCTGCCTGGAGGCTCGGCACACGCTCGCTTACGTTTCCTGCGGCTTTAAAGTTCCCTCTCGGCACAAAGGAAAAGAGGGAGGAGAAACGTGGTTTCATCATCGCTCCGGAGCCCAGACTTATAAAAACTTTGCACTCATGCTGCCTCGCTTGTAGGCTTGGACAGTTTTCAGTTCTGACTGTACGAGATCCTGGCGGAGCGAAAGGAAAGGAGAGGGAAGGCTTCAGAGAGCGTTGGCCTTCCTGGGAGCCTGCAACAACCGAGCTCCTTGGGGCGCTCAGGATCCGTCAGGAAGCTCTGCTGCCCGTGCCCTCTCCTCCTGCGGTGGCCACCCGCACACGATGGGACTTCAGCCAGAAGCCAGCAAGTCCACAGCCACCGGTGGCGGCCCCAAGAGCCCCGGCCCCTGTTATCGAAACATCTTCTGCAACATTAAGGTGAGGATCGGGCAGCCGAGGTCCATCCAGCTGGCTCACCTGGGCGCTCCAGAGGGTGCCGGGTGCTCGGTGGGTTTTGCAGGGCACTGTGCATGGTGCAACCTCCGCTCCACACTCGGCACGTGTGTCCGTGCGTGCACGCGCTCCGCCTCGGCGAAGGGGAGCGCACGCGACAGGCTCCTCAACACGAGCAGCTCTGCAGCTCGGCGCTAGCCCCGGGGCTTGCCCGCGGTGTCCGGTACATAGTGTGCTGCTGCTGCTGCTGAGAGAATGATTAACTACCTCCTGGCACGAAAAGAAAACACTGCTTTAAAATAATATTGATTGGCTTCAAAATATCTCGGTGGGGAGAAGCGTACTTTTGGAGACCGCCAGCGACAACGTCTGAGATGGGTCTCGGCCAGTGGGAACTCGCTTCCTTGTGGGCCTTGCCAAGTTCTTCACCTGCCCCTGCTCAGCAAGGCCAGTGCGGGCGTGGGGAAGCGCATCCCCAGCCCGAGCTGCAGGCGGGCGGACTCTGAGCTCGCTGCCTGCGTGATAAACCGCCAGCCCTCCTGCCCACCGCTAGCATTTCGAATCATGCTGGCAAGCAGGCTTTAAACCCTCTCCAACAGACAAACACTGCTTTTTCTTTTCTTTTTTCTTTTTTTTTTCCCTCCCTTTACCGCAGTGTTTGGTCTGTTCCTAGACAGGCATAAGTACTGCTGCACATGCTGGTTTCCATCTCCTGGAGGGCTGTTTGTGCTCATCAGCTTAGCAGAGCTTTCCTGGAGAGACTTCCGTGCTTCTCCTGGCAGCATTTCCTCCAGCTGACACCCCAACTCAGGCTGCAGGGGAACAAGGGCTCCCTGTGGCACCTGTGTCCTGGGTGCCACACGGAGTGGAGAGCTGGCCAGGGTGACCAAGAGGGACCATCACACTGATTGGTGTGTTAAGGGGAGAGGTGTTAAGGGGAGCAGGACCCTGTGGTTGCTGCCTCATGAGATGCTACGGAGTGAGGACCCAGGCAGAGGAGCAGCCCGCAGGTCCAACCTGCTTTACCTCGAGCTGGCACCGCAGGTCATGCCGTGGGGCTGGGTGTGATTTCACTCGGGTGCTGCTCTGATCAGGGAAGCCTTGAGCTCCTCCATGCACATGTGTCGAGGTGTATTGACCAGCAGTGCTTGTGTTCACTGGGGCCAGCGAGTGACCATATGGGGGCTCCCAGGACTGATTTCATAACTAGTGCTGATCATAGAATCATAGCATCATAAAATCATAGAATCATAAAATCATAATGGTTGGAGAAGACCCTCATGATCATCAAGTCCAGCTGTGGACCGGATGGACTTGAGGGCTCAGATGTCCATGCAGTTCATCATTACCCAGGTTGAGTTGTCCTAGCGGTGTGATGTGGTGACTCTTTCTGGCTGCAAATTCTGGGAGCAAAACTTTGAAGTTGTGGATAATCATGAGCTGCCTCTGGACTACCCTGGCAAACCTTTGTGTGGTCGGTGGGCTCTTAGACCTGATTCCCACCTGCAGCAGAAGGTCTAATAATGGCACAAATGGCCTTCACTCTGCTTCTAGAATGACTGTGGATTGAGGTGCATAGGGTTACCCAAATACAGGATCCTCTTCCCAGTAAATATGCTTTCCTGGGATTATATGCAGCTCCTTTTAGTTGTGCACTTGGAGAGGCCTGGGTATCACCTCCCAGCTGCCTCTGCCTTGTCACGCTGCAGGCAGAGCAAAGAAGATGCAGGAGCTTTTGCTGTGCCTTAAGATGCCTGGTCATCTGTCCACATAACCAGGTTGTCTTGAGTCCATAGTTTCTATCTTAAATCTCCCAGGGTTTATCCCTGTATCTGGCCAGCGGATTCATGACTGTGCCCAGAGACACTTCCAGGCTGCAACCCCCTGAGTAGAGAGTGGGATGTAGGAGATTCCCACCTCCTTCTCCCCTTTCCTCCTGCTCCAGGCACTGTGGATACAGCTGTGTGCAGCCACGGGGTGCTCAGGTGTGAAAAATGAGCAAGCTGAAGGGAGCACTTTTGGTTTAGCTGTGGTCGCTTCATCTCTGCAGGTCCACATGTGATCACAGTCTAATTGTCCCAGCTGATGGAAGAGGACAAAAGTAAAGAAAGGCAGCAGATTTGGCACCTGTAGAGAGGGTAGGAGCAAAAACTAACTCCTTCATGTGCTGTGGACCCAGTCCTGAGGTGACCTCTGGTGATGGCTTTGCCTGGCCCCAGTGATGCAGCGATGGCCAAGTGCCACATGCACCAGAGGGATGGGGAGCCACCAGCTGCCTCTTCTCGACCTGTGTGAGTGTATTTACCCAGGCAGGGCCGGTGGAGGGGGTTGTCCAGGGTGGTCTGTCCGTACTACTGGGAACAGCCCTCGGTTTAGCTCACTGTCAGCAGTTAATGCTCTCAAGAGCATGATTGTTCCAGGGGATGTCCTGGCCAGGTCTCACCTACTGCTTCCCCCACCACATTATGATCCATATGATGGCCTATCTGCAGGTATTTGAGGTGCAGGATGGGGCTGGGCACTCTTGCAGTGGCTGGGTTTGGAAGGACAGCTGTAGATGTGGAAGGACCAGTGTGGAGACAAGTGCTGTAGAAGGTTCAGACGCTTCAGACGTCACTGCTGCCAGATCCCTGCTGGCTCTGACACAAACAGGCATTTACGGCTGATCTCTGTGTTCTCAGCCACTCGTGACTGGCGGCAGTTCCTTTTTGCTGCTGTAGAAATTGCTCCATATCATATATAGATATTAATGACTACGGCTACCATAATGCAGTTAACGTGAAGAGCACTAAAATACTATCAAATTGTTAGTCAAGGGAGTCAGGAGATCAGCTCCACCTGGCTCAGCTTACGGCATGTTTTCTGGCTGCACCATATCTCAGCGCTTCCATAAACCTGGTTATTTGTGTTTATTTTGTGAGTGCACTCCCAGATATGCTGTGGCTACCTGAACTCTTCCAGGAGTTGCCCATTTGTCCCTAATCGCCTTGCAGAGAGGAAGCAGAGTGCAGTGAACAGAGGTCTGGGAAGTTGTGCTGAGAGTTGTCTCACAGGAGAAGCCTACAGTATCTTGGTAGCTCTAAAGTTACTGGAAAATAACCCTACTTTGAGCGGCATTCTCTACTTCTAATGCTTAAGCTCCATGTTTGATGTTTTGTCTTCTTTGCATTTATTGTTTCTTGTGTGGGTTTGTGCTGTTTTAATTCATAGCTAATGACCTGTTCTGCATCCCCAGGAGGGCAACAAGGAAGAGAGATTTGCAAATAACATGTTGCTTAATTTAGCTGTCTGGTTGTCCCTGGGAAGCCAGTGAGCTCAGGTGTGCAGGGGAGCAGAGTGAAAAGGCTTGGGAGAACAGATGGGAGGAGACTTTTATGCGGTTTCTGCAGCCCATGAGACCAGCTGATGTGTAAAAAGAGAATGGAGAATAGGAGAGAGAGGAAAAATGTGAGGTATGTCAGCTGGAGTAAGTCCAGGTAGAGATGCAAAAGCTGGGGGGCAGATTTAAATTGGATGCTATGAAGAAGCTTAAGAGAAGCAGCCTCAACAGGGTGCTGCTGCTGTCCCTCTTTTCTCACCTGCCCAAGGGATTCAGTACAGCTGGGCATGGGCAGTGCAGCCTCGGTATAAAACGGCTAGATCAGCAAGCACGGGAGAAATACGGGAGTGTAGAGCAGAGGACATGGGCACACTGTGGGTTTTCGGTGTCTAAAACATCTGATATCTTCAAGTGTTTTTACAGCATGGAGGGGAGAGTGGAAGCAGGGCTGCCCTTTGCCTAGGGCCTGAATGGACACTACGAGGAAGGGCTTGCCGGGTCAAGGCAGCAGCTGCTCTCAGTCTCCTCCATGCAGCCTTGTAGCATTTCTCCTGCAAGAATGTCTGGACCTCTCAAATGAGAGCTGCTTGTTAAAGCCCACCTGCAGATGATGGGTCCTGCATGATGCTGCACAGCTTGTGCCGTGTCCCACTATCGTTGTCCATGCTCAGCACTTTCTGGTACCAAAAACAATGCCACTGCTGGAAAGCCAGAGACCTCCTCTTTTACTTTACATTCCTATCTCTGTGGTGGGGTGGTGGGTAGTGTCATCCAGTGTTGGCTAGGGGGATTCACAGGAAGGTGGAAAGCTGGACACTGAGCTCCAGGGACAGTCTCACACCTCACTCCATGCCTTTCAAGTCCTAAAATCCAGATACTGCCAATCTCAGCTTGCGGTATCTGGACTGCAGCAACACAACCAGCAAGATCTGTGTGTTTGCTCTTTCCTCCTTGGGAAGAGAGCATGCAGCAAATGCAGCAAGATGTCTTCGGTGGGAGAAATGGAAGACTTGCCTTGAAGTCTAAGGTACCAATAGCATCGAGGCAAATCTTGTCCTTTGCTAGAGAAATTTGCTGAGAGGAGAGTGTTTCAGAAGGCTGGGGTCTCATATACCACTGAATCTTAAACTGCAATTGTGGTGCTTTTATTTAGCTGTTGAGATGTTAGCAAGAATAGGAGATCCCCAGAGTTGTTGACTTTTGGTCAGAAGAGAGTTTTTGAGAGGGAAGCACTATGAGAAGGCAGTCATTGAAGGTTAGGGCCATCAGGTTAAACAGGAACCAAGGATATATCCAGTACCTGCTTGGGAAAGGCAAGGAGTTATGGTGACCTGAACGAGGACCTGTAGCAACAGAGCAGGTAGGATTCTTAGAATGAGAGACAAGTGATTTGACATTGGAAGAAATACCCATTGGGACTAGACTCTTCCAGCATTCATGGCATAGCAGTGTGAGTGTTAGAAAGCACAGACTGGGTTTTGATGCCTCTGACACCGGTGTGAACTCAGCAAGGGGCATTTAGATCTGGTTTTGGTTGTAAAAGGGAAGAATTGCCTGGCCTTCATCCTTAATATCTACAGCAGGATGAGGAAGAAAATGGGGAAGATCCAGAGAGTAAAGCAGGATGGAAAGTTTAGTGGGATCAAGGTCTAGGAGAAATGAAACAAGTTAATTTTATGAGGGGTGAGGTGGTTCAGTGCCCAAACACAACCAAGGAGTGGTCAGCGCAGATAAGATTATCACCAGCAAAATGGGAGAGGAGTGTCACTGATAGGGAGCACAAGGTATGGCCAGGGCTGTGGTTGTGTGAGAGGAGTGTTTACATTCATCTGTGGGTCAAGAGAGACAGAGGAAATCTGAAGCTACCTTCAAAGAAATCATGAGCGGGTCCTGACGCACCACAAAGGGGAGAAACACTGAAAGAGCAAAGACCCCATAACACAACTCACCTTCTCCACTCTGGTTGCCTGAGGAGAAGGCTGCTTAAGGAAATGCATCATGTTTTGTAAGCATATTTTTCACAGCAAAGACTGTGGGAAGTTGCAGAGTTAGCCCTTGCTCCTCAGACACTGAAGCTCTGGTCTCAGGAATCCTCCACAACCAAGTGCCTCCTTTCGTTGTGAAATTTGCATCTGAGGCAGGGACACATGAAAATGGGCCTTGGAGGGCTCCCTTTAGGGCAACTGAGCCAAGCAACACCTGCATGGACTCTGCAAAGAAGGCACTGGGGTATGTGTGTGCATTGGGTGAGGAAAGAACAAACATTGTCTTTGCACTTGACAATGGGTGGCTGTAAAGTCTAGATTATTTGACAGGAGATAGTCATTATCGCAGCCCATAATATAGGCAGCAGAACACTTTAGAAAACTCTAACCTTTTTATCTGTCCATTTGTTTATTATTTTGACAATATAAATACAGTTTAGGACTCAGCTTCGGTCACTGAACTGTATACCTGGCTCCAAGGTGTTGTGCTAAGGGACGTTGTGTGTGACAGGTTATTTGGTCCCCTTTGTGGAAGCACTGTATTATTTTTTTTAATCTTTCCTGGTGCTTTTTGACAGAAAAAGAGGCACATGATTCTTCCTGGGTATTTATCCTTTGGGGAATGTTCTCTTTTCTGTGGAAATTTAGGAATATAAAATGACAGTGTTCTGAATTTATGGAGGTTTCTTTAGAGAATTAGGCTTATCCTCAGAACTCATGTAGTCAGGCATGGGGCTTGAATGCCATTATGGTCCCTACTCAACCCCAGGTAGCTTCTGAATCCACTAACTTCAAATAAACTAGGAACAAAAAATAGCCAAAAAATAAGGTTCTTAAGAGTTATTCAGTTCTAACATCAGGGACTGAGACTGGAGAAAGCTGAATCCACTGCTGACTTGGTCTCTGCCTAACTTCAGCTCAGAGAAGAAAATTCCTAGTGGCATTAGAAAGGGGACTATTTTCCATTGCATTACCTCCTGAAGACTGGCTCTGAGATTCCCTTCAAAGAGCAAATTTAGGGCAGCTGTTTTCCCTGAGATCTTGCTGTGCCCACACCTCTAGTCTCCTCAGTGAAATTACATCCCTGCCTCATTCCACCTCCCTGAACAAGGAGTTGCCCAAATCTAACGCAAGGGCCCTCACTTGGTGTAAGTGGAAGAAGCCTCCTGAGATGTGCATAGCAAGGGTGTTCTGCCTTGGGCTAGGATTCTTGGAACTCCTCCAACCCAGATATAGACATGGGACACTTCAAATGGGAGAAGGGAGGAGATTTCCGTTAATGAAGACAAAATCATGATCCAACTTCCTCAAAACTCAGCTGCAGCATTTTGGTCTGACCTGTCCAAGATATATGTGGGTATGGGCCAAAGTCATTAAAGAGACTTTCCACTGAATTCAAGAGGTTTTGGTTTGGCACCCTGGAGCCCAAAATACAACTCTAATAGCATTGTATGGGCAGAAAGACCTAACAGAGTGTCCTTACTCCTAATCCTTTCCAAATATTTACTCCTGCCAGATTTATTGTGTGTCTTCCTGAAACAATTGTTCTTGGCCACATCATAACTCGGTGTCATCAATTAGCTGAGAACAGTTTGATAGGTTCTGTAAGGATCTTCGCTTCTTTTTACTGCTCCCCAGACAGCTCTTATGTCAATCAAATGAATTAAGCCCTGGCTCTTTCCATGTGTCTAACTAGAAGTGCTACCATGGAAAAGTTTCTGTGCCTATATTAGCACCAATGTGCACACATAAGAAACAAAGTAAGGTAGAGGGGATAACACATGCTGGAGCCCATAGGACTCTGCGGGACTGTAGGGAGCCCACGGTCTTCTGTGAAGCTCATTATTTTCCACGAGTGTGGGACTTCAGTCTTAGTTATTTTAAAAGCAGTAGAATGTAACCCAAGCAACTATGCTTTGAAAGTCCCAGTATCATCTTTCTACT
>VZSG01000687.1:94122-117480 GCA_013398315.1 Nothoprocta pentlandii
AAGGAAAGGAAAGGAAAGGAAAGGAAAGGAAAGGAAAGGAAAGGAAAGGAAAGGAAAGGAAAGGAAAGGAAAGGAAAGGAAAGGAAAGGAAAGGATGGTACTGAATGGCAGTAGGGCATTATGAATCCAGCTCTTAGTTAGATTTGGTAGATGACAGGCATGCAGAGGTATTGGCCTATTTGAGTCTATGTATGTATGGCTTTCAGATCACTCTCATGAGGCATGGTTGCCAGCAGGTACACCTCAACTGGGCAGCTATTGGGTACTAACTGGGATGGCACTGCTTTGCCTGCAGGTGTTTGTGGTGTGCCATGGCCTTCTCCAGCTCTCCCAGCTCCTCTACAGTGCCAACTTCAAGAGCAGCCTCACGACTATCGAGAAGCGCTTTGGGCTCTCAAGTCTCTCCTCAGGTTTCATCTCGAGCTTACATGAGGTAATTGGATGAGAAACTTCTGTGGGGGCCATGAGGGTTGACCAGAAAGGAGAGAAAACACACCCATGATTACAGCCCCAACTGTGGTTTCCACTAGAGCTCTCTATTTTGGCAGGTTTCAGCTGTCGTCTGAGTCATTCCAAGTTTTCTCACAGCTGCTAAATGGAGACATTGGCCAGCAACTTCTCCAATGTCTGTCCCTTTCCATGTATTCCCAGGTCTGATGGCCCTATGGTGAAGGATTAACTTTCACCAGCATCCTCTTATGAGGTTGGTCTCCATATAAACTGTTCAGGCTGCAACTCTGTTTCTTTTGACTTTGTGAAAAGAGCTTCAATTTAAACCTGGTACTTGATGAACAGCTGGACAAGTTCTTGAAGCAGCTCTGGACATTTTAGGAGAAATGCAATCCCCCAAGGCATACACTGCAAGAACACATACCTTGTCTTCAGCAGAACTGCTAACTCTCTGCTCTTTCAAGATGCTGAGACAATCAGGGCCAGACTTGTACCACCAAGACTTGTACCCACCAAGAGCTTGGGCACTTTAGGCTGCAGTCCACCAGTGACCTCTGCAAAGCAGGTGCCGGGGTCTTACCCCTACTAGCACATTTGCCAGAGGTTAAAAGGACCGAACCAAAGCCCACTCACACCAGTGAGGGACCTCCCGCTCACTTTAATCAGGCCCAAAACACTTGAAGAAAGTGATCCTGTAGTGATGATCATTATTGGTAGCCCCGAGCTAGCATAGCTGGATATCCTGGGTATCCACTCACAACAGTGATATATCAATACATCAATAACTCATGTGCTTTTATCCACTAGAGAAACCAGAGAGACTTCATGTTTGGAGAAATGTTAGCAAAATAGAGCACATGTAGAGCAGTCTCTTACTGCAAGAAGATAAAGGGAAAAGGACAAGATATGACATATGCTATGCTGTTAAATACTCTCTGCTTTCAGATGACACAGACATCTTTACTTCTCTGCTTTCAGGAAGATGTTTCTGTGGTTTTTTTCCCTAGTTCTCTGTAAGCTCTCCTGCCTGTCTAGGATGGTAGTCTTTTCTCATTAATTGCTGCATCAAATTTAAGAACAAAAACCACATGAGACAAAACAAGGGAGCTCAATCTAAACACATGTTAAAAGGATACTTAGACATAAATAACAAAGTTAAAATAATGTTTAGCTTTGTCCCAAGCAGACAAAATGCTTATAATTATAATTTTATGGTTTTCGTCCCTGTGCCTAAGAGCTGCAGCTCATATACTGTGTTGAGTAAGCTGCACATTTCTTTTTACCTTTTAAGCAGAATGAGAACTGGACTGTGCTCATATCTGCAGTTCCAAATACCCAGTGCTACAAGCATTTACAGTGAGCTCTATTTTGTGGCTGGGCTCATGTCTGCTTAGAACCGTGGGAACAGAGGCAGTAACACAAGTTTTTGCTGGATTTGGGGGCTTATTAGTTTGGGGGAGTCATTAGTTTATGCCACATCCCCATGGGTGGAGAGCACGGGGGTGCTGAAGAAAGCCCCAGCCCAGTCACCAGGAGGTGTGAAGCAGTCCACGATAAGAAAGGAGGCACACAGGTTACGGGACCCAAGGAGTTGGCCCGCTAGCTTCCGATAAGAGGGAAGCACTGAATCATTGTGAATATGCAGGGTGTAGCTGAGGGCTGCCCTGTTCTGCTCTTCAGGGCCAAGCACCACCTGACAAGACATCTCTCCACCCAACTGTACACAGACCTGGGGGAGCAGTTTTGGGGCAGGCCCTGATTTCCTCCATGACGTCTTCTAATGTTCCTCCATGACGTCTTCTAATGTTCTTCCCGTTTCACTCTGCTCTTTCCAGATTGGCAATGTCGTCCTCATCATCTTTGTCAGCTACTTTGGCAGCCGGGTTCACCGCCCTCGGGTGATAGGAGTGGGGGGCCTGCTACTGGCACTTGGAGCTTTCCTGGTGACCCTTCCTCACTTCCTCTCGGACCCATATGAATACACCACACTGAGTGCTGGTAAGTGCCTCCACTCATCCCTGAAGAGAAGGGATGTCTATAACACAAGCAGCACAATACAAAAGATGTTCCTTCTTAGATTTAATCTAGGTAGCATGGGTAACATGGAAGAAGTGATAAGTTGAGAGGGTATTTTCTTATGCAGGTAGTTATTCTAAAGCAAGATTAGATGGTTCAACCAAAGGCTTACAGGATGTCTGGGTCTTGGCACAGAGATGAACACCCTGACCATCACCCTCTACAGGTACTTTGAGTGCTGTGCTTTGCCAGTTTTTAGTTGACCCAAACAGAAGTCCTACTCCTCTGATCATTGTTTTCTCATCAAGTTTGGTGAATGCACAGGACATTTGAAGGAGTACACTTATGCATTTAAGGACCAACAATCTCACGGTTGAGTAAGAAGTATGAATAAGAAGTGCCTACATTGCGATATCAGCTCTTGCATAACAAGATATAGCAATCAGTTAGACCATTCCTGGTACATTACACTATTTTCCATCTGCATCTTGACTGTTCAACTGCTCTATGCCCCTCTTGCCTGCATGTATTAGAGCAAGTGATTTCCAACTAAAAGGTAGCCTTTAATTCAAATAAATATGTTCATCTCATCACTTATCACTTTGCTCCCCACAGAGCTGTACAACAATTGGGTTTTCTTATTTTCATCACCTTCCCCATCACAAACCTGGCCACAGTTGCATTGGATGAGGTTCCCCAAACCTCCTTGAAAATGGGAATGGTTGTATTCGTTGTACACTGAATACAAGCACAGTGTTTGGATGGAATGATTTAAGGCAAATATTTTCTATTTTAAGTCTGACTTTAAGACAGTTTTGCAACTTCTTTTGAATGCAATAGTTACATGTGGGATCCCTGAGGCACAATTTTAGGTGACAAGTTTAATTGCTATTACGAAGCACCAAAGTTTCCCACAGATGCCCCTGAAGGCCTCCAGAGGGAGTATATCTCCACCTACATCTGTCTTTTCAAGCTAAGCAGAACAGGATCTCTCTGGAGGTTGTAAAGACACTTCTTCCTCCCACAACTGCACAAAAAGCTTGCCATAAGGCTAATAACCTCAGCTGTAGTGTGTGAGATAGACAACATCCCACAGCGATCCCAGCGATCTTTGGATTGCCCAACATTCTGTGTCTCTGCTTTCTACGTGGGCCATGTGTGTCCTTCCAACCTGCTCCTGATCATCCTGGAAAGAGCCTTGCTTTCCGTGGCATCAGACGTATCCCTGCTGCAGATCTAAAACTCCATGGCTTGCTGTTGCTGACAGCATCATTATTAATGATGAAATATCATGCAGCTATGCAAAAAGTCACCTGAAGAGAGAATGTTAAACACAATGCAGGGTTGCCTCTGGGACAGAAGCTCTGGGATGCAGGAGATGCTGAGTGTGCTATTGATGTCCTGAGTGACTGTAAACAAGTCACTTCATTTTGGGCCTCTCTGGAGCAACAGTGCAATTCCTGGGGGGCTCAAAGATCTCTGCTTCCTTCCAGTGCCCCTGTGGCAGCCTGCAGGCTCTACAGTGCCTTGCCCACCGAGGCTTTGTGCTACCTGAATGCTGAGCTGGATTTGCACCAGAACAGTCCTGGCCATTTTGGTCCTGTTTGGATAGCCATTATCTGCTCAAGAAATTAATAGCTATGGTGCTGTGCATCAGTCTTCATGTACTCTCAGGCCTAAACGTTTAATCTGTCAGATCCGAAATTATAGTGTTGATGAGTGTGTCCTTTTCACATTGGCTATGGTCCCCTTCTCCTTTCTCCTGGTTTGCCATGTGATCACAGATGTTAATCTTATTGCTCTCAGTGCAGATGGATGAGAGCAATGGTGGCACCACAGATTCCTCCCCCAGGAGCGAGATGGCCAAGTGGTCTTGCTGAGCGCCCAAGCTGAAAGCCAATGCAGTTGATGTTTCACCAATAGATCAAAGCCTTTTTGAAAAGGATAAGAAAGTATTGTTATCTTCACTTGAGTCACAGAGAAATGAAAACATGAGGTCGTGATAAAGCAGTGTTTAGATTGCCTGTCCCGGATGCCTCTCCTACACTAGTCAGTAGGTCATATGGTCTATCCTAAGAATGGCTACTGATTTAGTTGAGGCAGATTTTGGGAATAGGCCTGTGGACATGATGACAACTCCAGTTTCCATGCAGAGTGGAACACCTAGAAATGTCTACATTAAATACAAGACTGACATCAGGTTTCCAAAGTAACAGCAGTGCCTTAATCCTTGGGATGCCAATGAGCTTCGGCCTCCTCAAGGCCTGCCACTTCTGAAAGCAAGACTTAGGCTCCTAAGTCACTTCTTTATCTCTTTGCCAGCTTGCCTCTTCCTACCTGTGCCAAAGAGAGGAAAGGTAGAAGTGTTGGCAGTGCCAGCCAGAGAAAATCTTGCACTTCTAGTGAGAAGAATATGGAATTCTGGAAATTTTTGGTGTCAGGTGCATTGAATATTATCCTGTAACTTCGGGGGAGGGAGTCTTGGCTTTGCCATGGAGCTGCTGGGTAACTTTAGGCAAGTTGCTTCTCTAGTTAAGTCATGAAATTGCCTCAGCAGGGGTCTTCCATACCCTATCCGTGCACCATCTATCACAATGGGGTTTGAATCCTGGATAGAGAGCAAGACACAGCTAAGAGAAAGATGGCACCATCAGCACTGATCTGCAGTCCAGACCATGAAACATTGATAACTGATGGCTCAGTGTAGGGCTGAAAGTGTTCCAGGGTTCGTTCAGAAATATGAAAAACAGCTCTCTGCTGGCTTGCAGCTGATGCCCTTTCACCAAAAACCAAATGTATGTTTATTGTTGTTCTTGATTTTTTTTTAGGGGGGGTTTTGATGCATCAGGCATCAAATACCAAGTTTTCCAACAGCTTAAGAGAAGAAGGCTTTAAAATCATTAGCCAGACTATGAACTGAGCAGGATTTGGAACAAAGGCTGCTCTTTATCATTAAGGAAACAAGTCAAAGTGACACGCAGCATCCTGTGTCCCTGCCTAGAGCCATACGTGTTTATGTGCAACCCCACGCTGGTCCCAGCGTGGTGCTGGCACGGCGGCCCACCTTCTTCCTCTGGGCTGTGCTGTGCCGTGAGCTGGGCATTTGCATAGACTGATTTGGGCTGAAGCACACACCTCTCCCCGTCTTCGTGGCTGCTGTGACTAATGCTGTCCTGCAGGAAACCAGCCCAGCTCCAAGCATACTCGTGCCTCGTGAAACCACATTTAATCATGGTGTTGTTCACACCTACAGCTTGTGATAGGAAAGGGTATCAGGACTCTCTTTCCTCACCCCAAGGAGGGGGAATCAAAGGAGCCTCCAGACTCCCACATGAATACTTTGGAGAGTGGTCATTAATGGAAATCCTCAGGTACCAGACTGCAAGCACACAGTGTGGGTTGCCCTGCCATAGCACTGGTAATGGCCCGAATCCATTAATGCCCTGATCTCTCACTGTCTGGCTGGTGAGACCAACTCCAACACATTGTCTGTCCACCAACAGCATTGTCTGGCTGGTGAGACCAACTCCACATCCAACTTGGCGGGGATGCTACAGTGAGTGCACCGGGTGGATGAGGTGCTGGCACAGCCTGTGGAGCTCTTAAAGTCCTGGGTTGAGTTAATATTGCAGTGAGAGACCTTGAACAGGAGGAAAACCTCCTGATGTTCCAACCACAAGGATGTGGCAAGGAATTACAGTCCTTGCTTTCAAAGCACCTGAGCTGTGAGGGCAATAGAGATGTGGCAGCTTGGCCATCCTTGGGTTGGGTTGCTCAAAGATTCTGCCCAGGTGCCACGAGGAAACAAAGACTATTGGCAGGGAAAACAAGACATGCCTTTGGTTTTGAATGTCTCGTTGAGAGCAGCCTCATTCCACAATGTGCAGTTTGGCATGGATGCTCCAGTGGCATTCCCTTTTTGTTACAGTAAAATCATTATTAGCAAAGGAGGCTCATTCTTTCAGAAAAGGCAGCCTCTTCAGAAAAGCACTACCTCAAATAAACTTGCATAACAATTTTTGTGGTGACCCACTCTCAGGAATGTGCTGCCACATTATGCCAATGAAAACCCTTAATCACCTAACAAATATTTGCTTTTGCTTTGCTTTTATTTGCTCAGAAGCATAGAAAAAATCCACAAAGCTATTTCTTTAACTAGAAAGATGTGATGGCAATGTTGAAACAATTACAAATAATAATAATAAAAAGCCAGAATGAAAATGGCTAAATTAAAAAAACAGGATTTCTCTGTTTGCTCTGTAACACTTTAATTTTGCCTGAGGAATGTTTTTTTTTTTTCCATCTGAAAATATTTACGCTTTTCCAATGACTTTGACACAGTCCATCCAAAGGCTTATAGCAACTGGCTGAGCCCAGCTTTCCATCAAGTTTTATGGAGAACTTTTTATCCTCTGATGACAGCTGAAATGTGGCTTGTTGGAGTTGGACTTCGGATGGACCTTTCACCTGCACAGTCACAGCATGCAGGAGAAATTATTTTTCTTCCTTCTTTCTTAAGCAGTCTGTTGTGAAGAAAAATGATAAAAATCCACACTGTTCTTTTGCTATACTTATGCTCAATAAAATGCTGCAAAGGAATGGAAAAGGCAACAATAACTACTGATTAAAATGAGCCAGTTCAGCTGAACTCCAGTCATATGTGACTCTTTATGGAATTTGGGAGATTTCCTGGTACTTAGAAATTAAGGTATTTGGTACAGCCTTCAGATCTTGGTCTTTTTTCATTCCAGGTAACAAGAGCCAGATCCAAGCTGAACTCTGTTACTCAGAGAATAAGTTTGTGTGTCCAAACAAGACTCAGGATCCTCAGAAGGAGGCCAGCAGTATATGGGCAATGATGGTCATTGCCCAACTGCTGGCTGGAATTGGGACAGTTCCCATCCAGCCCTTCGGGATCTCCTACGTGGACGACTTTGCAGAAGCCAACAACTCCCCTCTGTATGTTGGTAAGTGGAAAGATCCCTCTGCTGATGAAGTTGTTTCTTGCAGTTTTTTCTTGCTGTTTCATTGCAGATTCCCTGTTCTCCAGACCTTAGAGCTGAAATGGAGAGATGCTTATTTGGAGATGAATCTGCTGTCCACCATGAGACAGTGCAAGAATAGGGAATATTATTGCTCTGGGAAGAGAAAGTGTGTGGACAGCAGTTCATTTGCAGGGAATGAAAGTTAGGAGAAGATTAGGGCTGGTGAAAATTTACCTACTAGAGCTTAGCCAAGAAATACAGACTTTTCAAGTAGTGAAAACACACATAAAAAAGATTGCTTCTTGCAGATTATTTCAGTAAATCGACAGATAAGCAAATCTGCAAGCAAGCAGATAAGCAAATCAGAAAACCCCAGTTTCAATCTTGTTATCACTCAGTGGAGGTGTGGTTTGGCAGCCATACTCCGATTTTCCTTTAAAACTTTATGATCCAAGGTGATTCATGACGAGATATGGTCTGGACAAAATCCCCTACCCAGAGAAGGCAATGGATGTGGAAGGAGCTTGGATAACATCTCTTCCAATGTCCACTGCTGCCCCAGG
Organism: Nothoprocta pentlandii; assembly: GCA_013398315.1. Lineage (NCBI taxonomy): Eukaryota > Metazoa > Chordata > Aves > Tinamiformes > Tinamidae > Nothoprocta > Nothoprocta pentlandii. The sequence goes on from VZSG01000687.1 coordinate 102,137, forward strand.
CCACAGAACTGAAAGGCAGGAGATGAAGGACAATCTGAGAGAGCTGTTGAGCCTGGAGGAGGAGGAGGATCAAGGGTGGATCTTATTAATCTTTATAATTTCTGATGGAACAGAGTCTCCATCCTTGGAGATATTCAAAACCCAACTAACATGGTCCTGGACAACCTGCTCTAACCAATCTGCTTGAGTAGAAGGGTGGGCCTAGATATCTCCATGAGGTGCCTTCCAACCTCAACTGTTCTGTTGTTCTGCGATTCTGTCATCTCATCCAGATTTGATTCCCACAATGTCCTGGCATTGTGTAATTGAGGCAGAGACCTGTTGAAAAAATGAGAGATTCTGGGCAGAGGAAAGTGCAGTGAGACCCTTCTCAGTCCCACCTCTCTAAAGACCCAGAAAGATCATTGCAAACAGCTCTAACAGGAGTGGCAGCTCCAACAAAGGTTTGCTGCCACATGGTGACAATTCCTCATGGTGTGTCTTCCCACTGAGCATCTGGTTGCATTCAGGTGAGGTTCTCTGCATTGAAATGCTGGGTTGCCTCTCCTGTTTAGTCCCCTTAGTCACTGTAAATACAACCATGTAAACATTTATTTATATTTACAGTGAGGGCATTAGGAAGCCCAGGAAGGAATATAACTGACTAGATCAAGTATAGCTGGTTCAGGCCAAGTGGGTATCCAGAATAGCTGAGTGAGCTGGAACATCTCCCTTGCTTTAGTGTCTGTGAAAACATGGTGCCATTCACGGGGTGGAAAGTAGTAAGAAAACCTTCTCAGAAGTTCTTATTTAGCATCTGTTTATTATGCTTTGGCCAGAGGCAGGACAGGCTACAGGAACCACACGTTGTACAATTAAAGCAGTTGTTGCAGAAAGGCTTTGAAGTTGATGTTGTTGCTGTGGGATCAGCCATCAGTTCTTCCAAGAGACAGGTTCCCAAGCTCAGAGAAGTTGCTGATCCCATAGAGGTAGGTATTAGCTTACATGTTAATCTGTGAATCTTTTCCTTGGGAACAATAGAGTCCAGCTGGGCCTGGCACCCCTGCATGATCTTCCCATTCAGTCTGCAAGCTATTTAAGAACCTAATTCCTCTTGGTGCTGAACAATGTCTTTGGAGCAGCCAAAGGCATCAGAGTGATTTAGGAGTTACAAACGGATATTCCAAAATAAGGTAAGCATTTAAAGAGAAGGGAAAGCCTTTGGGATTAGACTCCCAAGGACAGGCTTTGTACAAGTGCTACAGTGCTTGGCAGGGTCCAGACCCACCCAAGCATATTTTGGTCCAGATGCCTGCTAAAAAAGACTACCATACCATGTAAGAGCTCTGGAGAGAGGCTTGCATGCCCTTTCCAGCAAGGTTCCCTTGTTCCTCTCAGCTCAAATAGTTCTGACTGGCAAAATGATGGCAGGAAATTGGGTTCTGTTGTTGTTAGTGTAGTTGTTGTTATTGCATTTTGTTGTTGTTGTTTTCCAGTAGTTGTTTTCCTTTCTTTTTCCCTTTTTCTCCATAAGTGGTTTAGAAGAACCCCTTGGCAGGGAGCAATGACAGTAGGAGTTCTCCTTTACAGGCGTTGCTTTGCTGCCAGGAACTGCAGGAAACCCATTTATCTCATGTGCTCAGCACCCATTAGCAAGGTCATGTTCTCATTAATGGTCTGGCACTTGCAGTGCCCTTCTCTTGTACACTGAGCTCACCAGAGGCTTGGATTGGCAGCCAGGCTTCCTAGGCAAAACTGGAGTTCTTTGGAAAATCTGGCCACCACTGCTTCCCTTGGAAAGCAGCTAAGGATGTGAAGATTTGGCTCCCAAGATAACGTAAAACAAACTGATCTTCCCTCGGTGGTGAGGAATGAGCAGCCCCAGGACAATTGAGTGCCTGTTGGATTCTCAAACCTGCACATCCTGAAGATGAAGGAACAGGGGGTTGGTTCATTCTTTATAACAACAGATGTTTAGATACTGATGGTAATTTTAGGACCATGGGAATGTCCCTGATGGAGAGTATAGCTACTGCAAGTCTAGATGACCTCAGTACAGCATAAATACCACTGCCTTTTGAATCTTGTTGTATTCTAGGTCTTACTATCTTCTTACAGTAAAGAACACTACTGTCTAATCATGTATGAAATTAAATACTGTGGGTTTTTTTTTAATAAAATCCCTGCTTTTAAATACTCTTATATTTTATATTTTAGAAAAAAAAAGCATTACCTTGCCTACTTGGGAATACCACCTTTAAAATAGGAACACAGTTGAGGCATGGCAGTGAGATCAGATGTCTTCATACCTAATATGCATGTAGCCAAAACATCTATATTATATGAATCTCATTGGCTTCAGTTGGACTTGGCTACTTGCTTAAAGTTAAGATGCTGTATGACTATTTGGGTGAATAGCGGGTAGGATTGCATGGTTTGTAGCAGGGAAGTGCAAGGCTTTACTTTTTCATGAACACAGAGATTTCCTGGAATTTGCAGATACTGAGCTGTGGTTGCAGAGCAAGTGATTCAAACTGAGGAGGAGGGGGAGCAGCTTGGATGGGGATGAGCAGGACTCTCCACTCAGCAAGAGCCCAACATTGCAACTTGAGCAAGCCTTTTCCTTCTGACCATGGCTAAAGGGTCATGCAAAGAGTTTCTGTCAGGCAGGAAACTTGAATCATTTCATTCCAAAGAAGTAAAAAGGAAGTCTTTTGACTTGCAGTGCTAGCTCTTGCATCTATTTTTTCCTTTGTTTTTAAACAGACAGTTCAAGAGAACTGAGGCTTAAGGACAATTTTTTACTATCCCCAGTTTAGCATCTCTCCTCTTCTCCCCCAAAGCTTTGACCAAATACTTTCACTCAGCTCTTAGGACTGAGACTGCTTAGTTCCCTTTGCCTGCTGTGGGAGGTGAGGGCCTCTGCCACTTGCAGAAGCCCAGGACTTCACCTCCCTGCTCTTCTCTGTGCTTCCCACTTTGTCATGCTGAATCATAGCTATTGAAAGCACAGCTGCAACCTTTGAGCACATCAGGAAAGCTTTGATCTCAACAGAGCACAGAGGCTTTTTTTGAAAGGCAGATACCTGTCTACCTTCTAACGTTATTGGATAAACAGGGCATTCAATATATGATCAGTGATGAGCTGTTCATCCACTGTCACTCAATAAAAGATGATTCCTGTGTTCAACATGTTGCGATGTCTTCCCTTATCCATGTAGGAAGATGAATGCAATATCTGGTGGTTCCTTAGTGTCAGCTTATTCATGCTGGTTCTTTCTCCTCCTTTTAGCCATCCTCTTCTCCATCGCAGTGTTTGGCCCTGCTTTTGGATATTTGCTGGGATCTGTGGTGCTGCGGCTCTTTGTGGATATTGGGAGAGTGGACATTGGTGAGTATTTCCCAGGTAGCGCTGGACTTTCCAGTAGCCTTCTGTGAATTAGAAGGTCATCCTGAAATGATTGGGGATGGTCTCACATCTTCATCGTGGACTCTGCCAAACTGAAATACCACCCGTAGCTGCTGAAATGTGCCTCTTGCCCTCATGGTGAGGAAGTGTCGCATTATTCTAGCACCGTGGAGAGGAGCAGAGAGGGTAGTGAAGTGTCCTGAGAGGGAGAAGACCACCAGGGGAAGCTGTTGCCTTAAGTGTGCATGGAGTGGCTTGACTGTTCTTGGCACACTCTCCTCTACCCTCCGTGAGCCATAGTCTCTGCAGACAGTGGTACCAGATCAGCGCCCTACCGCAGGGCTTATTTTCCTTAACTGCAGTGTGTGCGTATGATTTCTGGTAACTTAATCACCAAAGAATTCTCCTCAGCTTCATCATTAATGTGACTTTTCCTGTGTTTCCATAAAGAGATCAGAGCCGGAGTGACATTTTTGCCTGGTGCCTGATAAGAATAATAAATGAATCCAAAGCAGGAAACAGCAAAAAAGCCTTGGCTTGGTCCTTGTGGCGACAGACAGATTTAGCAGTCTCTGTGTGGTCGCTCCGTGATGACGTTTGCACCCCGAGTGGATTGGTCCTGTTTGGGGAAGTTGGGCGATTGTTTTGGCGGGGTGTGGGCTCCTCTTGCGCCGCACCCCGGGCTATTCCTGCCTGCCAGGAAGCCTGCGCGGAGAAGCAAAGGCCCGAGACTGCTGTTTGTTCCTTTTCCACTCATAAAATCCTAACAATGGGGAGATGCGCTCCCCATGCCAAGCCAAGCAATCGCTCGACCTCCCGTGAGTAACGTTGGCCCATCCGAAGGATGTCTGCACTGGGGATGGAATGGCTCTCCTCTCTCCTCCTTTTTCCGGAGAAGGGTGTGAGTGCCTGGAGCTTTATTCACTCGGAAATCACACTCATTAGAAGTGCTCTTCCACCAGCACAGGTCCTTCCCTTGATGTCTGCGAGCAGGCAGTTACCAAGGCTGGAACAATGGGAGAGGAATTACTTCCAAGAAAGTGGCTGTGCAATTTTCCCGCTCCCCGTCTTCTCCAGGCAATCTCTGTAGCCAGCCACATTCCAAACAAGCCATGTGCCTCAGGCAAAGAGGAGTAGTGTTAGGACCCCATAATCACTGCATTGCTGACTGGCTCGACGGGGAATACTTGAATCTGTGCCATCCACATATTTTGGATAAGTACATTTGTCCTATGAGCACTTGTGAAGCTCAGGGTGGTTCAGATAAGCAGTGGCAGGATACGTTCCTTGCTAGAACAAAGGAAGTAAAAACACAACCACATGTGGCCGAGTGAGGGGACCCAGAGGTATACAGCACCCGTGGTTGATCTTGTACCTGTTATGGACCCTGGTGGAAGCTCCACTTCTGTCCATTTGCACAGAAGGCATCTGGTGTAGAAGGGACTGTGCCACACACAGGCCCAAATGAACCCTTTGTGCTCTGCTGGTCCATATTTGAATGGATAGTTTGTCCCTTGTGCAGGAGCAGAGCTCTCACGATGGGCCCTTGTGTCTTGCAGCCACAGTGAGTCTGACACCCAAGGACCAGCGATGGATCGGAGCCTGGTGGCTAGGACTGCTCATCTCCTCAGGCTGCTTGGTTGTCACTTCCATTCCTTATTTCTTCTTCCCTCGGTACATGATCAAAGGACAGGTAAGACCCAGGCTCTGCAGGGCCTAACATCTTCTTGCCAGAGCTGTGCTCTACTTACCCCTAGAGGAAATGGATGCAGGGGAGGAAAAGAGTACAGGAAACTTTCTGAGATTAGTTTATAATCACTCACAAGCAAAAAAATATTTAAAACAAGCTCCATGCCTGTAGCAGATGAAGGGCAGGGCTCCCTCGCCATAAATGAGAAAGCCAGACTGCCCCAGGTCTGCAGACAAAAAGCAGAGCTCATGCCCTTCCCACTAGCTACATGCCTTCTTGTGCCTCCTTTCCTGCTTGCCCTCTCCACCTTGTAACTCCTGCAGGCTCTTCTGGTCTTGCCATGGACCTTAAACTATAGAATGAGTCCATCCATCACAGTGCTGCTGTCCCCCAGCAGAGCAGGTGGAGCTGGTGCTCGTTCAGATCACTGTGCTGACTAAGGACTCTGGACCGCATACAGCCTAGTAGTGCAACTGCTCAGCTGAAGAGCATGGCCAAACACAAAGCAGATGGGATGAGCTTCCTCTACAGGAACGGAAAACTCTGAAAGACTCCTGTTAGAGCAAGTGGAAATCTGTCTTACAGGCAGGCCATCTGAGCACTGGTGTGATTTTCTCTAGCAGACCAAAGCCATCTGAACTCCAGCATTATGGCGCACAAAATTAGACAGCATCTGCTGAGAATGTTTTTGGTAGAACTAAGAGAGGGTGGCTAGATGACTTGTTGGGCTCCATGCTTCACGACTTGACCCTTCTGGTGTACCCTAAATGGTTGTGCTCCTGCCTGCCGGCAAAGGCTGCATATTAACACCCTTAACGTAATAACATGGGCCAGTCCTCTGCAAGATTACACATTAGCAAGGTCATCAGCATAGAGACCCTCTGCTCAAACTAGTGTCCCCAAGTGTAGGACATATGGGAGGAGTGCTAGAATAGCATCAGATAGCCATATCACCTCTCCTATAACACAGCTCCTTGCCTGAACTGTAATAACTGCACACAAGTGCTCCCCTCTCACCTCAAGCTGGTCTTCTCTCCCTCCCCAGGACCCCAGCTCAGAGTCTGGCATGCTGAGGAAGATGGAGAAGGGAGAGGCTGAAGAAATCTCCTTGCTGGAATTCATAAAAAGTAAAGAATGGACACTTAATGGCAAGGGGGAATAGTGTACATGGAAGACGTTGTGCTCCACACTGCTGTCTCCAGCCACACCAGGGCAGATGGAGGCCACCATGTGCCCATTTTCCAGCTGAAAGTGCTTGTCAAGAGCCTTCAAGTGACTCTACTGCCTTGTATGGAGGTGCTGGAGCCAGTTTAGGGACATCTAGGGTCTAACCATGCTCAGCAGCTAAGTCCTTAAGTGCTCAGCACTGGGCAGACACAGTAATTTCCTAAGAACTACTGGAAGACAGACCATCATACAATGGGTCTGTGGGACCTCAGAGAAAAAACTCTTGAGTTGCTTAAATGATGTGAGCACCTTGGAAAACGCTACTCAGAGTGTTTAGCCCACTGCTGCATGGGAACATCAGGGGCTGCAGACGCCACTAGCCATTGCTTTAAGAAGACCACTACGTTGCAATTTGTTTATGTAGGGATTGTTTGAGTATTGTTTGTGTAGGGATGTCTCCGAGGAAAGGGAACGGTTTCATGCTTTTTTTCAGTTGAGTGATGCCTTCTTACCAGATAAAGGCATTCCCTCCCTCCCCATCTGCTGCAGTCACGTCTTGTGGCTGTCAGCTTCCTTCTTTTCCCATTGGGCTTTGATGAATGATGCCAGGTCTCCACGGCACTCGGTGCGAGAAAAGGAAAGCTAATTAAACAGCAAACAAACAGAGCAGCTCCTGAGTAGCTTGGCGCCACTCTGACTGTGCTGAAAAGCCAAACTGTCCTGGCTGGGGCACAGGAAGTGTATTATCCCACAAGGAAAACACATTGTGATCAACAGTGTTGAGCATCAGACCTTCCCCATGCTCAGTCAACGTAGCTCCACTGAAACCCATGCTCTTTTGTCCATTTGTGCTCTCTAAGAATAGGGCAAAATTTTGTTCCAAATTTTATTCAAATAATAATTTGAATAATGCTCGTCTGGCTGGTAAATGCCTAAAGGGTTGTGGATTTGGAATCACAGTGTGGGACAAAGCAAGGTGGGCAGAACTGGAGCTCTCCACCTTGCCTCTCAGGGCAGTTTGGTCACTGTCCTGCCAGCGGCCAGGCCAAGTCAGAGTCCCGTCTCTCCATTTTTCCCATGTTCTTAGATGTCTCCTGTCTTAAATCACTGGGAATAGTCTATGTCTAAGGGGTTTGGTTGGTTGATTGGTTGGTTGGTTTTTTTTCATGATATGAATTCCTGATGTGAGGAACACATGGCTGAATTATATTTTTCCTGCTGTTTCCTTGTAGGATTTCCAAAGATCTTCCTCAGACTTCTCCTCAACCCCCTCTTCATCCTCCTAGTGCTGGCTCAGTGCAGCTTCTCCTCAGTCATTGCAGGTCTTGCCACCTTCCTCAACAAGTTCCTGGAGAAGCAGTATGGTGCCACATCCTCCTATGCCAACTTTCTCATTGGTGAGCACAGCCCGATGAAGGCACGTGCACCTGAACAGGTGCAGCCATAGGGTGGAAAATACATTTATCAAGAGGGAACCATCTGCCCATATTTCCTTTTTTTTTTTTCTTTTAATCATGCTACAGGAAATTACTGAAAACTCATTTTCCTAGGGCCGCATGTGGGAAGGGTGTGGGTGAGACCCTGAGCCAGTTGATGAGTTTCTCCCTTTCCTGCTCTGAGATGCCAGCATGGGTGAGGCCAGTCTGATGCCTGCCGTGCTGCCTCTTGGTGACTAACTGCATTTGCTTAAAGATGGGCAGCTCTCACTAGAAACACACAGTGCTATGTCAGTGAAGTAGATGTGGATCTCAGTCATCCTTAAAGAAGCTGGCAAAAGCTTGAACCTGTGCCTCTAGTCAGACTTGTGAGGCTGAGACCTCTTGTAGGAGTCAGCTACCTTTGTCTTTGGTCCATCTGCAGTAATTGTGCGGTCTGTGGGTTCTCCCAGCCGCCACACAAAACCACCGTCTCCACACCCCGATGGCAGATAGGTCTTGGCAGGAAGGACCTCAGGCTAATACCTCTGTTCTTCTGCAGGAGCTGTGAACCTGCCAGCAGCAGCCCTCGGGATGCTCCTAGGAGGAATAGTCATGAAACGCTTTGCCTTCTCCCTCCGGGCCATCCCACGGTTTGCTGTGGTGGTGCTGGTCTTCTCCATCCTCATCTGCCTGCCTATCTTCTTCATGGGTTGCTCCACAGGGCGCATTGATGGAATCTACCCCTCCAGGTAACAACAGAGGCACATTTTTTTTTTTCTATCTTTTAATTCCTTCTTTCTCTGGAGCCTGGAGGCACCTCAGCTTTTGCAGGGGACATGCCAGCAGTGCTTCAGAATATGAGTGCTCTCCTCCATACTGACAGTCTCTTCAGACAACTTATCTCAGCCCCTGCACTCCGTAGACATTCTGAGACAGTGAGGGTCCAGCAGAGCCTCTGCCCTGTCCTGCACAGATGATCTAATGAGCATTTCTGAATATCTGTGGAGGTGGAATATATGCATATGGAGGAGAAAGAGAGGAGATGTGGCCACTTTCCTGTTTGCTTCTGAATCCTACTCTTGAGACCTAATGATGAGGGTATTAATCCATGACTGTCTGTATTAAGCAAACAGTTTTTCACTGTTTTTTCACCTTTTTTCACTTATTTTTCACCTCAGCTCTGGGTTTTTAGGGGAAAAAGGGTCATGTGGTATCATGGCCCATGTCCAAATCATCCCCACATATGGGCAGGCTGCCTGCTCTCTTCATCCCCTCTGGGAGTCACATTGGTGCTTGCCTGGGTGGAAACTTCTGGCACTTACTGCTCTTTTTACCTTTTTTTAAGATAAAACCACACTTAGACTCCACCCCAAGCTTGTTGTCAAGTGCCTCATATTGAACCCATTTCCCAGCACCCTGCCAACATTTCAGCAAGGGGCTTTCAGACAAATATTTTCCTTCACCAGGGATAAGCCTCTTGTCACAGGCGCATGGCAGAGGGGTGAGGGACAGGGCAGTCAATGTACTTCTCCCCTTGCCCACTTAAACACCACTTAAACAACCATAGCAAAGGAAAGCAACAGCCCTGCAAACAAACTCATAGTTGGTGGATGGTGTATTTATAGTTTGCAATGAGATCTGCACAGAACGTCCTCTGCAAGCCCTGAGCCTGTGAAGGCATAGGAACAAGGACATTCCCGGGTGCTTTCTTTCCCCTTCCTTTTGTTAATTGCTGTAATAAAGCAGCTTACCAGCATCCAGGTAGCTAAACTGAGGGCAGAAGTGGAGCAGGAGGTGTGAGATCCCTAGCGGCACTGCGACATCCCTTTTCTCCCCACTCCCTGCATGGCAGGGAAGTAGAAGGGCTCAGCATGCAGCCCTGCGGGATGCTGTCCTGGCCAGAAGCGCTTCCTGGAAAAAAAGGCCTCAGCTCTGAAGTAACCTCCCTGCTTTTTAAGTGAGAATAAGCCTTCAAATGCAAGGATATGCCTCATCCCAAGACCTGGTTCTCCCTCAGCTAAATTTTAGAAGGCATCTTGGCATCACTTTTGCAAAACCTCTGCATATGAAAAGCGGGAGCCTTCACACCGTGTTTGTCTCCTGCCACGACTGCCAGGTTGACTGTCTCGCCTCTCTGAGATACACAAGTCCTGGCGGGCTTTGCTGACATAGCTGGGAGCTGGCAGAGGGGGGTCCATGAAAGAAGAGGCTGGGGGAAGGCAGTGATTCGTTTCACGCTTCCTTATCTGCTGCTGCTATCCTTAGCTCCCAGATTTCCTTCTTCTGCAAACTTAGGTGACCCGTGGGGTAGGACTGTGAGAGCTACGGGCTTCTGAGAGCTTAGTGTGAATCCTCCAGCAGCTTCAGGGCTTGCAGAGTTGCTAGTGTCTACCTGGTAAGAGTGAGTCCGCAAGCGGCACAGGGTCGCTTGAGAAAGACTGTAGGGAGTAAGTTGCCCGTGCTCTTTCTTGAAACATCCTGCAGCAGCTGCTAGGAGGAGGAGTTGCACTAAAGCGTGCTTGCACCTTTCCTGATGTCCTGATTTGTACTACTAAAAGGAAACCAAGAACACAGAAGCACTGCCTGACAAACCTAGAAAGGTCATCTCATCAGAGATCATAGCCAAGCAGACCCTTCCATCTCCTCAGGGGCTTTGTCAGGGGCTCTGACAGTAAATCTCCCTGCTCAAGCAATAGTGGGGCTAGTTTCCCTCAACTTCCTACAATCACTGCTTTTGGATCTTTTCCCCTCTCTGTCTTCTCAAGCATTCTTATTCAACACCTGCTACCCCATAGCACACTGAAAACCTCTCCCCTTCCAATGAGAGAGAAGTTAAATTAAATTAGAACACCTTTCATGTAGAGGTCTAGGTAGCTGTTAGCTACACAAATGCGTTAACCTGGGCTCTACCCTTGCCCATCATTCCCAAGGATGGGGTCCTGATGTTGGATTACCATAGGAGATGGGATAAATGAATCCCCTTCGGCAGTAAGGCGAGACAAAACGGATCAATTCGTTTTGTCCTCTTGACTTTCACTCTGTCATCAGGTTGGTTTGGCAACTAGCCTGCTTCCAGTTTCCAAGCAAATGGGGTTTCCAGACTTCCCTTTTTGCACATCTGTTCGTGCCATTTTGGATAGGGCCCAGACACATTTCTGCAGGCATTTGCTGATTAGTTTTCAGTTGGAGAAAGAAAAAAATTAAAAGGAAGCATGTGAGTGCTCATGTGCAGACCTAATATAATTACTGCTAAGTTCACTGTAAATTGCAGGTACCTGCAGGGGACTGGGATCTGGCAGAAGACCACACTGCCACTGGCAGCGACCCAGCACAAATAGGAATGGGGAAAAAGGTTAACTACTAACAGGTCTGGAGAAGGACGTCTTTTCCTCCTATCCATTTTATTATTATTATTATTTTATTCTCTCACTTTTGGCAGTACCTCAAGTTCTCAGCAGCAGGTTAAGTCCCCCAGTGGGTGCCACTGCTCTGAGCACATCTTCCACCCGGTATGTGGAGAAAACAACGTGGAGTACATCTCTCCCTGCTTCGCTGGCTGCACCAACAGCACTTCCAATTCTTCTACACCCAGGCACGTGGTGAGTAGCAGGGCTGGGAAGCAGCCACGTAGCTGAGCTATCCTGTCCATGCAGTTGCTTTGAAGAGCCACAGTTCTAAGTGTTTCCTAATGATCTTCTGCATCTGAAATTCACACAGATGCCTGTTGCACTGCCAAAACCAGGGGTCTGGGTAGGCATAAAGGATGGAGATTTAGGTGACACCTGACAAGCATGGGATATTGGGTGGTAGAATTCACACTGTATGAATACGTGTCAAAGGCTGGAGCTGGGCAGCTGGTATGCAGATCTTCCAGAAATTTAATATTCCAAATAGGCCTATCATAAAACACCAGATGATTAGTAGTTCTTCCAAGCGAAGCAAGAACTCTGATGCCTCTGATCACCATGCTGCACAAAGTCAGGGCCCAGGAGCAATGATTTCGACTTGCCTCTATTGTTATGGTTGCAGTAAACACTCATTGACAGCATTCCTTGAAACATTGCCCCTGCCCTTCTCTCAGTCCTGCTGCAGGTTCAAGGAGTAATTTTCCTCTAGCTAGCTCTGTAGATTCTCGTGTTGCCGAAAATTCCACTGGGAACTTCAGGAGTTTTACCATTTTTCCAACTGTTGCCAACAGATCTACAAGAACTGTTCCCAGATCCCTGCTGTGAACGGGCTGTCCTCTGCAAAGACCGGGTCCTGTCCCCTCAGCTGTTCCAACATGCTCCTTCCTGCCATATTCCTCATCTCATTTGCAGCGCTGGTAGCCTGTCTGTCTCACAACCCCCTCTACATGATGGTTTTACGGTGAGTAACAGGTTCAGGCCAAAGTCATTTCTCCTTCACTTCCAATCCACTATTTACCCGCTTCTTCCAGGCCCAGGGTACAGTGTGTGCAGTGTGAATGTGCATTGCCACAAGAGCCAGGCAATATGTCAGGGCCATAAATATCTGATGAGAAGATGGGCTTTTTCACTAAATGAACAGATTTTGAAGGAAAACTTGCTGGATTTTGTAGGAAACTTGCTGAGGGGGTCTGTAGAAGTTGGGAACTCCTCTTGTTTGCGCATTTTGAATGTCCCCCACCACTCCTAGTTGAGAAGCTGGCTCCTTAAGATGACATTTTTCTAAGAAGTGCGGTGTTTCCAGTTTTCATTAATACTGCCCTCTGTATTTAGATTTCTGGGAAAAGATTTCTGGGAAAACTGAGCAAGACATTTCTTAAAAGCTGAAACCCCCATTTTCCATTGCCTTCATGACTTTTCCCTGAAAATCTCCATGGGTTTCCAAGCAGAGCTCCTCAGTGAAGATCTCTGATCTCATCTCACTCTCCTGAGAATCGTTTGGTGTCCTCTCCTGGGCTTCCCAGCTCTTTTCTGTTCTTAGTCACTGGAGAGAAATGTGGTTCTAAGCAGCTAAGCCTGATGACCCCTGTTAGACTCGGTGAACCCAGAAACCTGAGCGCAGTGCTGCAAGCCACACATGGCAGCTGTCCACTCTTGGTGACAAGGACGTCTTTCTGCTAGCTCTCAACCCCTGTGACTTCTCTCTTGCAGGGTGGTGAATCAAGATGAGAAGTCATTTGCTATTGGAGTCCAGTTCTTGCTAATGAGAGTGTTAGGTGAGCGTCCATCCCTTTACATCTCCCACATAACCTTTCAGCAACTGCCTAAATGGGGAGAAAGCAAAAGAGGACTCTCAGGGTCTGCCATCTCTTTCTGTATGATTAACTTGGGCCATTTGGTGGGTTCCTGTAGCGTGCAACCTGGTTTAGGTTTGAGCCTTAAGTTTCCCCATGCCAATAAAAAGCTGCAAACCCTCATTTACAGCCACGCTCCACAAGGAGGCAGTGAGGGCCAGGTCCTGATTTGCCATGGCTCCAGTAATCATCTGAGATCTCTCACTTACGGTGTTGAAGGGTCTCCAAGAAACAAGAGGCAGTGGTGGGTGACTCACTAAAGTGTTTGCTCAGGCCACAAGTGATGTTGAACCTTCCTAGGGAGGCAAAGGGACAGCAAGCAAAGGGAAGCTGATGAACTGAGTGCCATTCACGCTTGCTTTGAGAGCTGCTGAGTTTGACCCCAGAGGTTGAAGTATTTAGGCACAAAGACATATGACTCTGCAGGACAGGAAGGGGGGTCAGCAGCGACATGTGGCCTGACCTACCTCTCTCCCTCTCTCCAAAGCCTGGTTGCCAGCTCCAGCCATGTTCGGTGCCCTCATTGACTCTTCCTGCATCTACTGGCAGAAACAGTGCACCCAGCGCAGGTTCTGTGCCTACTACAACAATGACTTCCTCCGCAACAGGTACCCATGCACTCTTGCTCCACCAGGTTACCACCACATGTGCGCACACACATGTTCGATTGCACACGTTCAATGTTTCTGTAGAAACCTCAAAAACGTTCTTGTAGGATGCAAAATACCCCCAGGAAGGTGAATGCACCATGCTCATGCGCCACACACCTCCTCAACATCTCTTGGACTAGCTAAGAGGCAGTCCCTGGGGCCTAGCCATGGGTGCTTGGGGCTCCATCCTGCATAGACATGTGTGCCCTTGTTAGGTTCACCTGCCATCTTGCCTCACCAAGAAAATTTACATCCCATGGGATCACTTTCAAGGCAGAAATTGGAGGACTACAAATCAGGTCTCTCAGTTCACATGTCCCCAGCATACATCTAGGTCTGGCTCTGAACATTGAAGCACAGCACAGGCCATGTCCTGATGTTGTGGGGGAATCCTGCCCCAGTGTTTCCCACCACAGCAGCACTGGAAGCTGGAGTGGGAACAGGCCACAGCTCAACCCAGTGCCCAGCAGGATGGGACAAGCTGGGCTCCATTGCCTGCACAGCAGCAATGCCATCCTTGCACAGGACAAGGCCCTGTGTTGTTCCTGACAGGAATGATGACTCTTCTCCTTTCTCTTGGTAGGTACTTGGGCCTGCAGGTTGGATACAAAGTGATAGGCACCATGCTTCTCGCGCTCATCAGCTGGAAAGTGAAGAAGAGCAAGGAATACAACGTGCAGGAGAAGGCAGCAGGGCTGGTGTAGCCTGCCCAAGGACTGGCTCTGAAGGCTGCTGCCCAGCCTGCCCACATCCACTCCCAGTACTTTGCCATTGTCTTTATTTTTTTCTTTCTTTTCATAAGGGAGCAACTTCATATTAGCAGCTGAGCTCCAGCCTCCTCTACAGCAACTTGCACTGCAGCCTGTCTCGAGAGCCCATGGCAGAACGTCCCCATCTTGGCTCCAGAGGCGGCACTTGCCAGACAGACCCTTCGGGAGGGCTGTGGAAACCCAGCGCAGGCCGCTCACCCGTGTTACAAGGCAGCCCGTGAGGAACTCACCAGATACAGGACAGCCCGTGAAGAACTCAGATATAAGGCAGCCCATGAGGATCTCACCAGATACAGGACAGCCCCATGAAGAACTCATCAGATACAGGGCAACCCCATGAAGAACTCGCCAGATACAGGGCAGCCCATGAGGACCTCACCAGATACAGGGCAGCCTGTGAGGAACTCATCAGACACAAGGCAGCCCATGAGGATCTCACCAGATACAGGACAGCCCATGAGGACCTCACCAAATCCAGGGCAGCCCATGAGGAACTCATCAGACACAAGGCAGCCCCGTGAGGAACTCGCCATGCTGGCCATGGGCAGGTGTCAGCGCAAGGCACAGCCAGACCCTGGCCCATGGCCTTGGCAAGGGGGCGGCCGCCACGTGTGGAGAGGCCAGCGGGAACCTTGGGCTGTTGCGGTTCTCCGCAAGGGAGAAGGGGCCTCACCCCTTCTCCAGGGAGCTGCTTGGGGTCCGCGTGTCCGCGCCCACCCGGCGGGAGAGGAGAAGCGCTGGGGACGGGTCCCTCTCCCCGCCCACATCTCGCTAGGGACAGGGGACAGGACTTGTGGGGAGCACCTCATCACCCAGTGCGTGTTCGCGCGCGTGTCCATGGTGGTTGTTGTTTTTTATGATTAAACGTCACTTTTCCACGCGTGTCGCCCCGGCGCTCTCCCTCAGGGCGCCGCGGCTCCGCGCACGCGCAGCGGCGGCCGCGCCCGCGGGCCGCCAGCCCGGCCCGGCACCATGTCGGCCGGAGCGGAGCTGGGCAGCCC
>VZSG01000687.1:118276-135291 GCA_013398315.1 Nothoprocta pentlandii
AGCTGGGCTGGTGGGACTGCAGGGTGGGCTGCAGTGGGGCAGGGAGGACCAGAATGGGCTGGTGGGGCTGCAGAGGTACAGAGACCTGGCGGGGCTGGAGAAGGACAGGCTCTGGAGGCCCCAGGGCTGGCTTGTCTTTGCCCTGAGTGGTGGCCGCGGAAGATGTGGGGGGCTTGATGCAGCCCCCAAGGCAGCGAGAAGGGGTGGGGGGCTTCGGCCGGGGGCTCCTTGCACTGGTGGGATGAGGGATGCCAGGATAACGGATGTCCGGGAGGAGGTGGAGGGTCTGCAGCAGCACCCGGGTTTGGTCCAAGCGCCTGGGTCGCTGCCGCTGAGCCGAGCGACTCCTGGCGCAGCCGGGGGCGAGGGCGGCCGCCCGCGGTGCCCGCCCTGCCTTCTGCTGCTTCGCTCCCACATAGCATCTCCAGGTGACTTTACTGCTGCACAGGGACTTTAAAACACCTGGGAGCCTGGCTTCTGCTGGTGAAAATCCCCATGGAGAAACCCCGAAGCCTCCGCCGTGCCTTGTAAACGCAAAGGGTTGTTTCGGTCCGTAGCACTGCGAATAGCCACCGCTGTCTCCTGCACCTCGTATGGCTCAGAGCAAAGGAGGTGAAACCTGCAAGGGGGTTAACACTGCTTCCTCCCACTCCTGTGGGAGGCATTCCCGCCACGCTTCCAGGCTAGCGGCTGCTGTGGAAGGGGAAGCAGCAGCCCCTTTGCACCCCAGTTTTGCCCCTTTGCACCCCTCTCCTTGCTTTTTGGTGCAATTGCAGCAGGTTCAGCCATTCGTGCTGGATGAGTCTGGTGAGCAGCAGCATCTTGTTGGTAAACCCCCTGCTAAAAGGTGAACCGTGCTTCTTTCCCTGTTTATTTTTTTCCTGAAAAAGTAGACTCAGCTTGCTGCAAATGCGTGGGTTTCAACTGAGAAAACGCATTACGTATTGGTTGAAGGATGAAGAAGAAAGCGCTTCCTTGCTGGTCGAAGGGTGTTTTCTGCACTGCTCTCCTGATTGAGCAGGCACTGCATGCTGCGTTAGGGCAGGAGATCGCTACCAGCTCGCAAAGATGCCTAGTGGTTTAGAGACCCATGAAGATGTAACCAAAAGCAGGGACCGGGTACCCACCTAAAACTCAACAGACCGTTTGTAGCATCCCTCTGAGCCTGGGAGTCCTCAGGTGCTTGTCCCAGGCTCTGTCCTTTGGGAGAGCTGGCTGCGGAGCGGGTGGGGAGTGCCGTGGCTCGCTGATCCCAGGGAATCCGGCTTCCTCCACCCCACGGAGAGGGAGCTGGGCTGAAGGCACAGAGGGACCCTTCCCCTTGCACTCACTCTGCTGTCATGGTTAAATAGCATCGTCCGGCCCAGGAGCGAGTGCCAGCGGTGCCTTTATAGCACCTGATACGCTGCCCTTTGTTGGAGGCTCCTGCAAGGCTGGTCTGAGGGCGCCTGCAGGAGCAGGGCTGGCTCTGCTCAGCAGGGAGGCCAGCAAGGTTTTTAATTATACATCAGGGTAGCTCTGCTTTGCATTCTCTTCCTGCTGCGCTCCCTTTGATCCCCACGGTCCCCCTCCCGTCTTCCATTCTCGTCTTGTCGCGTCTGCGCTTTCCTAGCGCTGCCCATCCCAGCTCTCCCGTCGTGTCACCTCCTTCAAATCGTAGAATCATTGTGGCTGGAAAAGACCTTTGAGATCATTGAGTCCAACCGCAAGCCTGTCACCACGCTGCCTGCTGCAGCGTGTCCCAGTTGCCTCATCCACACGTTCCTTGAATGCTCCCAGGGACAGTGACTCCACCACACCCCCAGGCAGTCTATTCCAATGCTTGACTTCTCTTTCCACATAGAAAATTTTCCTAATATGCAACCGAACCTCCCCTGGTGCAACTTGAGGCCGTTTCCTCTTGTCCTGAACCCCATGAGAAACCCCTTCGCTTCCCCTCTGCATCCCAGGCTCCTGAAGCAAATCCCATCTGTTTCCAGCTGTCACCTTTAGCATCTTGAACGCGTGTTGACTCCTGGGGTGGGGAAGAGCAGCAGCTGGGGCTGCTTGGAGGACCCACAGCGTGAATCACCTGCAGTGCTCGGTGGAATGGCTGCCCCAAACCTTCTTCTTGTCTTTCTTAGAGACATGTTGTCCATCCAGGATGGGCCGCTGCTGCGTACAGCAAAGGGACACCTGAAAATTGGGGGGCTCTGCTTCCCCCGAAACACCCCCATGATTAAAGCATTGGAGCAGTGACCTTCATCAGGAGCAGAAAGTAGGATATTGAGGAGCATTACAGCATAACGTGAGCTTACAAGCTCAAAATCAGATGCTAAGGGACATAGTGAACCATGAACTAGAGGTGCGGCAGGCAAAAAAAAAAGATCAAATCAAATGGCTTTGATCTTGTGTCTGCAGGAGCCGTGGAGGAAGCAATAAGATTTCTGCAGATGATGATTTTTATGTTTTGCAGTGTGACCCTGCCAACCCATTCACAGATTGATTGTAAATCTTAGGCTGTAGCCTGGAGATGTGGTTATAAAACCTTGGCTTTAGCTGCCAAGTTTCCGCATCCATCCACAATATCCTCATTTTCAACCTGGATCGTATTTCTTCAGTGGAACCAAAAAAGAAACTTCCTTTTTCAGATGGGACAAAAATTACCGATTGGAGTTTAAATACCCAAGATTCACAATCATTAAGGACTCTTTTCAGAGTAGCCCCAGATTTTTAGGTTTTTGTGTTGATTAACCCGTTCCCAATCCCTAATCCTAATTCCAAGATCCTTAAGGAAGAGAAAACAACATAACTGTTCAATTCCTGTGGCCCCGAGTGAAACCCATTTTGCTGTGCAGGGCGGTCTCTGCCCCTGGGCACAGGAGCTGCAGCCCTGCTGCTGGGAAGAGCAAAGCTGTCCCCGGTGAGTATGTGTGAAACAACCACACAGAAATAAATAAGTTAGTAAATAAATAAATCCTTTTTTAAAGGTCTGTTTGATCTCTGATGACAAACTGCTGAAAGCAGGGCATTCCTGAACCAAAAAAGAAAAAAAAAGTCCTCAGGATATTCTAAAATGAATAGTTGTTGAGGTGGAAGGGATTGGTCACCTGTCTCTGCTGGTTTTGTCCTCTCGAAGGCTTTGGAAAAGCAGCTTTGGGGTGCTTGGGGTGCTCTGCCACGGTGTGTGCCATTGCCCCCAGCCTGAGAGGGACTTCCTGGCGGTGACTGTCTGTGTGAGCTGCGGCATGGAGAGGTGCCCGAGTGTTGCGTCCTGCTGGTAGGCTCGCAGAGGGTGGTAGAACACGCTCAGTTCTGCTCTGCTTTCAGCCCTGACTTGCTCCGTTGGCTCCACACCGTGGGGAAGGGCTGAGCACAGGGGCTGCAGGTCAGGTACAGGTCTCCTAAAGAGCAGGCGAGCAGGGCAGATCAGCCAAGAGCCTCCTTGGCGCTGATGCACCAGCACGTGTGTGACGTGGCCACACCGAGCCGGGGGGATTGTGGCCTTGCCTTAGCTATGCCACTCGTCCACGCGTCCACGTGTGCACCGCTTTTCTTCAGTCTGTGTTTTGGCTCGGGGCTTTTCTCTTTGCAGCTCAAATCCTGGGTATTTTCACATGTTTGACCAATAAAATATCGCAAGGGAATACTGGCAAAATATTGGCACATGTGGGTTGGCTGTATGTGGGATGAGTAGGGAGGTCTTCTCATAAGGAGGAGCTTGGGATAGTTTGTCCATCCAGTGGCCCTGAGCTACTTGTTCCCCATACCAGGATGCTGGTGAGCCCTTGCTTGCCTTTGCTTAGGTTTTGCTGCATGTCCTTCCTTCATCCCTGTTCCAGGGAGCTCTTTTTTACAGTCAAACTTACATTGAGCTGCAACCGTGGTGTGCAGGGGGTGAGGTGCAGGCAAGCGTTTCTGTCCCTGAGGTGGGATGGGAGCTGGTGCTGGGCGCCCTGAAGAAGGTCTCTGCCTCAGTACCTCCTGATGGGCACCAGAAATTGAGTCAAACCCCCATGTGGGCCGCAGTCCTTCCAGCAACTGAGGGAAAATGAGCGTGTTTGATTAGTCTGGATCACCCAGATCCATAATTAACAGCTAGATGCTCAGGAGCCGGGCCTCCTGCATCACTGCTTGATTCAGCAACTGCTGCCCAGGGCACAAGGTGTCCTCCTGACACCCAGGGAGACCGTGCCACTGCCGTGGGACTGCAAAGGGGCAAAAAGCCAGTGCAAAGTGGGGGGTTCTAAACCCAGACAAGATGTAAAAAGGCTGTACCGGGGAGAGGGAAGGCTTCCTACCCAGGGAGGTTTACTGAGACAGATGCACAAACTTTGGGGGCAAACAAATGACTTTTGTTTTGAGGGTTTGATTAGTTGTGTCCCCTGAGGCTTTGAGAAAGCTAATGGTTGAGAGATGCATCTCTTGGTCATGGAAACAGAGGGAGCCTGAGTTTGGCCCATGTCTTGTTGCAGTGAAGTCCAGCCGTGTGAGGGGTTACCTGACATGTGAGTACTTCTTACCCAGGGGTTTTTAGTCCCTTCTGGGTAGCAATCCAGCTCTCACCACCTTCTTGCTATTCACCCTGGGCTAGTAGCATCCGTGGCTTTCTTTGGGCTACATACACCTATGTGCACGTATATTCCTGTACTGGCCTGGAGAAAGCGTGGAAAAGGAAAGCAGTCATCTCTCGCACAGTGTCTTTGGTGGCTGGACCTGGTAGCCATCTACCAGACTTCAGCAGGTTGGAGGCAAGGAAAACCCCTGGGCTTTGCCCTTCTGGAGCTGGAATGGGGCTGTTCACACACCTGCACAGCCCCCTCTGATCACTGGCCATGTCTTCCACCTGGAGGAATGCCTCCTAGATACCTGGAGGGTGGCCATCAGTGAGCCTGCCAGGTGCAGATGCGCTTTCCCATCTCCTGGCCTACCCACCTCATCCCGTCTCCTTCTCTTGCAGTTGGGAAGACATCGCTGATCACAAGGTTCATGTATGACAGCTTTGACAACACTTATCAGGTGAGAGTTTCGCGCTTTCCGGTAGTGCTCAAACCCAAGCTGCTTCATACCCATGAGCTCCTCAGGCATCTCCCCTTCCCAACAGGCTGGGAATGTTACTGCCTCAGAACCATTTGATAAAATATCTCCACCTGGAGGTTCACTTTCCACCACACCACAGGCTGGCCATATTCTGGAGGTGATGGAATTAGCCTCCAGTGTAGCTGCTTCTCCAGAAATGGGTGGAAACCTGTGCTGAGCTGTCAGGGCAGGCTGCAGTTCCTCACCATGCACGAGTGCAGCACCTCTTCAGGACCTCCCTGCACACATACCAGCAGCCAGTCCATCCTGTGCAAGCAGATCTCCCCTGTGGTGCACTACAGGCCATGTCAATGCTCAGCCAGCCCCAAAATTGCAGGGACCATTGGCCTTTCTGTGGTTTCTTTGCATCCTTGTATGTGGGAACAGTGTGATTAGCAGCTGGAGAATGGGGAGAATAGAGGTTTCCTGTTTGGGAAGCTGCTTTCCTCCAGCTCAGCAAGGTGGCCAGCAGAAAGGCTGTCAGCCAAGGGGCAGGGGGAACCCAAGTAGAGGAAGGAGGAGAGCAAATAGCTCCAGGCAATGCCCCTGCTCAAGGCAGCTTCAGCCCTGCTAGAGCCCTTCTGGACAACCTGTTTTTCTCACCAGAACCTAAAGTAAAGGTGATGGGGAAATCTGAGGATCTCCCTAATCCTGCTGCAGGATTAGAGAGTATTCCCACTGCCTGTTCAAAACCTCCCCTCGCTGCTGGGTGAGCCCACAGCTCTTTTTCTCTGACTGCATTGGCTGCTTTCCCTCTTTCCTCTTCCGCAGCCCCCTTGCAAGCTCTGTGCAGGCTCCATCATCTCTAAGCATGACTGCCCCCATTTTGATGCCCTTTAACTGTGAAACCCTTGTTTCTGTGGCTCCAGGTGCAGTGTAGAGGGAATGCAGAGCCCGTGCTGAGGCTGGCCTGATTTTTCCCTTTAGTAACTCCCGCTGGATCATTTCCAGGTGCTTGTTACCCCTTGAGCCCAGGAAAGCTTTTGCTGAGCTGACCACTCTCCTGCCATGACGTGTTTTTTTCTTTAAAGAACCAGATTATGTTCGTTCTTCAAAGGCCCCTGTTAAGTAGAGGCGAACATTTCCCTGCGGTGCCTCCCGTTTCCTCTGTGCCTGCTGATGGGATCCGCTGCTAATGGCCTTTCTCCGCAGGCAAAGGCGGTGCAATTAAGGGGATGCTCTGGCTGGCACCACTGCTTTCCAGCAACCTAATGCACTCCTGAGACTTGGCCGTGTGGCCTGTTTCCCCTCACGTAGGGACCCTTTCTCCTGCCGCGGCGTGATCTCATCCTCCCTCCCGCTCCCTCCTGCACCAGCTCCACTTAAGTGACGTTCATCTGAGTGCTGGCGAGCGCCTGAGCACTGAAACCAGGTTACCTACCTCGCTGAGACCTGGCGCCAGATACTGAGCTCATCATTTCCCAAACTCCAGCTCTTTCCTCTCTCAATTCCTCTTTAGCAGACAGGAGCTGCAGGGATGTCCCGGAGTTGCAGGAGCAATGTGGGGCCAGGTGCTCTCACAGCTGTTCTGTACCCTGCAAGCAGCCACAGAGCTCTACATTTCCCCCTTGACAACTCTTCCTGCTCTTCATTTCTCCTCTTCTTCTCTTACAGGCCACAATTGGCATTGACTTCTTATCAAAAACCATGTATCTGGAGGACCGGACGGTGAGTAGCAGGAGATGTGATTGCCACTTTGCTCGCTGTGAGCTCTCCACAAGAGCCCATCCCTATCTGTGACCTCCTGGGGGCAAGTTGTGTCCATGCTGCTCCTAAAAAGCATGCATGGAGAGAGGAAAGAGAGGGTTGTTCCCCATCTGCTCACAGGCGTTATGGAAGACGGTTGTGAAAGGCAGGGCTGCCACTTAAAGCTTCCTGATGTGTTGGGTTTGAGGAGCAGGTAATTTGGGAACTGGTAATGGAAATGGGAGCAGACAACAGGGAGAGGAGAGCTGCAAAACGAGGACAGCAGCACAGAAGTGCAGTGTGTGCTGGCTCTGTTACCCAACACCATCCTAAAGAAACCCACCGACAACCCACGGATGGAGTAGCCGGCAGTGGGATCCCATGTCACGGGGAGTGTGGTGTCTAATTTCCTTGTGGTTCCTTCTGTGAGCCTGAGGATGGATTAACAAATTCACCCCAAAGTACCACGGATGTGAGTGACAGCCGAGGACACGCTGCACGTTGGGGTGGTGTTTTAGGGGAACACCTGGAGCTGAATCTCCCTGAGCTCCTGTTCAGCCTCCATCGCTGTCTCTCACACGACCCCTTCTGTGTTTCGAGACCTCTCCCACTGCTCTGTTTGCCGACAGTCTCTCATTCCATTTTGCCTTCCCTTGGCAGGTCCGGTTGCAGCTCTGGGACACTGCGGGCCAGGAGCGCTTTCGAAGCCTCATCCCCAGCTACATCCGAGACTCCACCGTGGCCGTGGTCGTCTACGATATCACAAGTGAGTTGGACCTTTTCCATGGCACCTGAGGCTGCAGTACCTGTATGTGTGCTGGCTGTGTGGGCATTAAAAATGCTCTCTGGCGAGGCTGGAAGGTACCTGTTGACACCATCATGTCTTCTCTGGCAGCTCTGGGCTCAGGCAACAGTGCCAAACCTGGCCCAGGAGCATCCCTGGGGGCTGAGCACTGTTCTGCCTCCTCTCCCACAGATCTCAACTCCTTCCAGCAGACAGCCAAATGGATCGATGATGTCCGGACAGAAAGGGGAAGCGACGTCATCATCATGCTCGTGGGCAACAAGACGGACCTCGCGGACAAGAGGTGAGGTGGGCATCCACCTGCGAGGGTTCTTCCTGGGGTATCCACTCAGCGGTGGGGCTGGCAGGTCTTTGGGGGTGCCGAGGGGCTCATTTTTGTGCTAGTGGGTGGCACCTTGAGGCAGGTGGCTCTTATGCAACCACACATGATGCTGCCCTGGAGCAAGCAGGAGTTTCCTGGTAGAAATGAGGCCAACCTGAGGCCAAAGGGTTAGGGACCTTCTTGGGGGAGTTTATGGTGTGCCAATGGTGGGAGGTTGTCTGGGGCTGATAAGGGCTTTCTTAGTCCTAGTCTGCAATTGACAAACCCCTCTTGGAGATGGTAAACCAAGGCTTAAGCCCTGGAGAGACATGGGTGGGAGTCAACAAAGCCGATGTGACAGGCTGGCCCCAGGGACATGTGCTGAAGTGGGGGAAGCCTGAGGCAGATAGAAGGCACCATGTCTGCCAAATTGGACTTTTTTTTTGACACTAGTCAACTGGAAAAATGGCTGGAAAAAAAAAAAAAAGGCAAAGCCTGGGGAGGGTGACAGCACATTTTGCTCCATTCCTGTAGCAAAGCCTTTTTGGCAGCGTTCATGCCGGTGGGCTTAGCCTCCGGTCCCCTCCTCTGTGTCCTCAGGCAGATAACGATTGAAGAAGGGGAGCAGCGAGCCAAAGAACTGAAGGTCATGTTCACTGAGACCAGTGCGAAAACAGGCTACAACGTAAAACAGGTGAGAGGCTCCCACCGTGCCCGGGCCGGCACCGTGCTAGGGAGCGGGCAGCCGGGCAAGGGAGGCCCTGTGTTGAGCTGTGCAGTGTTGGCGTTCCCTGCAAGGCACCCGAGCCAGCCAGGCTCTCAGCAAAGCAGGGTGCCAGTCCCTAGCTCCGACTGCTGATGGAGCCTTTTCCCTGTGTTCCCGCAGCTCTTCCGGCGTGTGGCCTCAG
This sequence comes from Nothoprocta pentlandii, assembly GCA_013398315.1. NCBI lineage: Eukaryota > Metazoa > Chordata > Aves > Tinamiformes > Tinamidae > Nothoprocta > Nothoprocta pentlandii. The sequence goes on from VZSG01000687.1 coordinate 127,035, forward strand.
CTCTGCCAGGCATGGAGAGTTCCCAAGAGAAGGGCAAAGAAGGAAGTATCCTTTCTAAAATAATCCTCCAGCTTCTTCCATGTGCAGCTCCCCGGGGCTTTGCAAAGCAAGTTGGGGGGTTTTGTCCCCTTCCCTTGTACAAGTGAGCAAGCTGGAGGCCAAGGGCTTCTCTGAGCATGTACAGCCCCAGGCCTGGGGGCAGATTCCTCTGCCTGCTGGGTCTCACCAGCTCTCCTTGTCAGGAATAGCTGGGACAAGGTGCGGTAGCAATGGGGGAACGTCTCCGTCCTGTCTCAAAAGTGAGGCTGAGGTCAGGGTGGGAAGAGCTTGAAGCCCTCGGAGCTGAGTAGTGGTGGGGGCTGGAGGGAATGTGGGGAAGGAGGACACAGATCCTTGATCCAGTGCTCCCATATCCTGGCAAACGTGCTCTCTGACGGGCCAGGTACCCGCATCGTGGTGCTGTGGTATCATCCATGGATGTGCTGTGCCTCAGCCCACAGCTGTTGATGGAGAGGCTGAATGACACAGGCACTCTGGCCTGAGTCCCTCTCTGTGTTGCTAGCTATGACCTCACACTGTCCTCTCAACCCATTCATCTGGCTCTGGAGCTTCCAGAGCTGATAGCTGCAGGAGATGGTATCAAAAGGCATGGTAACATCAATGTGTTACACGCAACATCAACGAGGAGGATTTCTGTTGGCCCTGTAAATCCATACCTCCTCTTCCTGATATCCCTTCTGCCCTTAACAGTTTTGGAAGTGACCTCCAAGAGGATGTGCTGGGTATTTTTTCTGCTTGTAGGTACTGAGGGGATACTAACCAACATACAGTTCCTCTGGGATCCCCCAAACCAGGTCATTGCCAAATGATATCCCAGCGTGCTAGTGCCATAAGGTATGGTGAGAGGGTGAGGGATCAGGAAGCATGTGGTAGAAACCACCAGCAGGTGCTTTTTCCCCTTCCCCATCATGCCATTTTAAACCCAGTCTCTCAGCCCTGTTGACCAAACAGTACATGGCTGAGAAGAGCAAGCGTTTGAAGCCTGGGATGCTTCAGCAAACAACCTGGTCAGAATCTGATTGAAATTCTTGTGATAAAATTCCTTTTTTTCCCATGTTTCTCAAAACTGGGGTTTCAAGAGCACCCCAAAGATTTGTTTTCCCTCCAACACCTACATGACCTTCCTTAACTCTGTTTCCTCTGCCTTTGTCCCTCCAGTGGTTGACATCAAGCTGGATAAGCCCCAGGAGGCCCCGGCGAGCCAAAGCAGGTGCTCGTGCTAGCCCAGAGCCACCTGAGCTGGCAGCTGCCAACTGCCTTTCCACTCCCTCTGGGACAGGAAGACGGGGTGACATGGGGAGAACATGGCTCCTGACTGCAGCTACAGAGTTTTTCTTTGTTGTAAAATATTGGGGGGGGGAGGTAAAAAAATACACACAAAATCTGTGTAGAAAGGAGACAGGGGGCTGTCATTTGGGCCATGGAGATGTTCGCCAGCTGAACTGCTGTAACATATTGTGGAAGGGAGAGAGGGGAAAGTTCTTGTACCTCCTTATTCACTTGTGCTTCTTTTTGGAAGGAAGTGTTGGATTTGGGTCACCTGCAAACTGCTCCCCAAGCACAGGAGCAGGGTTTGTCTACACGCTGGAAGGGTCATCTCTCCTAGCAGGCACCTGGCCCACCTGCTCCCCACAGTGGACCCAAAATCCTGTCTACTGTTACTAATAAAACAAAGCAGCGCAGCAAGATGCACTGCACATGAGCCAACCCCGGGTCTGTGTGTGTTTTGCTCTCGATGTTGGCCCCCTTTGCCATATGGTCCTAGTTGAGATCAAGGCTACAGTGTGCAGCACAGAGCAGTTGAGGAATACCCTGTCTTTCCTGTAGGTGTTTTTGCCAGAAAGGAACATCAGTGAATTGCTCAACTTGCAAGGGAATGATCACCACCAGAACTTCAAAACACAAAAAAAATACAAAAAAAGAACTTCAAAACACAAAAAAAATACAAAAAACAAACAAACAAAAACCTGTGTGGAGGCACAGATATTAACACAGACCTGGCCCCCAAGCAGGCAGGTCATTCTCCACCATGACACTAAGTCTCAGCCCACCGGGATTTGACGAGGTAGAACAATGTAGCAGTAGGAGCTGAGAGAGCACACAACCATTTTAGCCAAATAGTTTTATTTAGGGAATAACTTTAACTAAGAATAACTTAAAAAACAAGGATGGCCTTTTTCAGCATTTCCCTACCAAAGGCATCTTCTTTTTGAGGAGGAAGGTCTTTGCAATTAGACTAACACCCCAGAGAGACAGCAATATTCTCACTTCAGCATTATGGATTCAAAGGAGAAGGCCCAGGAAGAGCCTCCTGTTAAGCTGAGTTCAAAGCCTGATAAACACGTTCCAACAGCCCTCCGGCTATAGGGAATAAGCACAGAGCATGTCATAAATGTCACCACCTCCTCCCACTCCAGTCTCCCATAAGGATAAGGTGTCTTTGAGCTTGGATCTGCTCCTGGTGATCAATCAGCCTCCAGCCTTGCCCAGGGTTCCTCTCAAACACCCCCAAACACAATTCTCTCCGCTGCTGAGGAAGGAACCAGTTGCACCCCAGGAAGAGCCATGGGGCTCACAAGGGTAGACACGCTTTCCCCATCACAAGTAGCGCTTGGCAATGCAAAAGGAAGGTCAAAGATGTCCAGAAAGAAAGGAAAAAAGCGAAATGTATCAGCTTGCAGCGAAGAAGCATCAATCCAGACAGGAAAAATGGAAGAATAACTTCTATATAAAAAGACTTTGGAATTCCCATCCCATTAAGGAGAAACCCTCCTCACATAGGTGCTGCATGGAGATGACCCTCCATCAGAGCTCCTCCATCCACAAGCTCCTGAGCAGGGTGGCTCCAAACATCTGCTTTCAAGCTGTTATTTGGGAAGGGGAAGCTGAATTCTCAACCCACCTCCATGCAAGGGTCTTGACTCCACCTGAACAGCACCAGTGTTGCTGAAGATCTCCCTCTGCACAGGTAACATGTGCACAAAGGTGTCTACTGCCTGTCTCCTGCTGTGGTGACTGACCTTCCCCCATCATTTTAAGGTTAAAACATCTACTCTTAACCCTAATCAGGTGGAAAAGTCTGCCTGCATGTGTAGGTCCCAAAGCCTAACCTATAGGAGGGAAAGAGGAACAGAGTGAGAGACTTTCAGGGCTTTAAGCCTCGAGTTAATAAGAAGCTCTCAAGAACCACCCAACAGCAGAAATGACCCACAGATATTGGCACGGCAGCAAGAGACAAGCAGTCGACAGAGGCTGAGCAGCTGGGCTGCTTTTGGCATAAAATAACTGCACAAGTTTAGAAGAGCAGAGAGGGTAGAGATGCAGGGAAAACCTGCTTTTATACCCTGCTGGATGCTCTCTGCACCCTGCCAGGGCAGTGCAGATGATGTGTACAGAGCTCCCAACCTGCAAGAGGCTGGGGAAAGAAGGCAGAACCAGGCAGAAATCAGTAGCCCCAGGAGGTAACAAGGTTGCAGTGACAAATGGAGGCAGAGGAGGATATGCAGAGTTCAATGAAAAGATTGCCTTGGGCAGTGTAACCCCTCCTAATTTGCCTTGGCAGCTGTAGAGCTAAAAGCCCAAAGATTTCCAGGGATCAAAGAGGGCCAGATCCTGGAGAAGAGAAGGTAGCAGTTTAACACAGACATCAAGAGGAAGTCACAGCAGCAATTATGTTACACTGCTCTCAAGCCCAGGAGCTAGGACACTGCAGCACCGGTTTCCAGCTTATGTTTCCTCTATGGGAACAGATTTGAGTACTTCAAATCCTCCCTGTTCCTTTCAGATTCCCAGTGTCCCACCCCCCATGTTGCTCTCTCTCTCTCTGTGCGTCCCAGCCTTACTCCCTCAAGCGATCTTGGCCAGCCATTTCTCCAGGGCCTCCAAATCAGCATCTCCATCCTCTCCCTTGCTGCCCCGGGCGCTGCACTCCACGAACTCCACCTTCATGGGCAGCTGGGAGAAGTCAAAATCCTTGCCCTTCTTGCCCAGCTGGGCGGGAACCCCAGCAGCAGGGCCATCCAAACTGGTCGGGGCTGCAGAACGGGTCATTCGCAAGGTGTTTCTGCGGACAGAGAAGGAGGACCGTGAGCAAGAGATCCACCTGGATCCTCCGGTGGATGAGAGGAAGCAAATGGCACCGATCAAGCTGGCACAATGGGATGTCCCACACTCTCCTGGGAGACAGCGGCTCTGCCCCTGTTCTGCTTCCCTACACAGGATGGAAGCAGTGCTGCTGGTAGGATGCAAAAGGCTGCCCCAAAGTCAAGCTCTTCCAAGCCAGATGTAGTTTTTCCCCCCACTCCCTGAGCCAATCCAGCCTCCCACAGTCTCCTACTCTGGAAGGAAGCAGCAGCCCCTGCTGTTCAAGATCTGCACTAGTTTAAGATCTGCCTAAAGAGAGGCAGAATACGTTACTCAAAAATCCTATTTTTAAAGCAAAACCACTGGCAAATGTCCAACATCAGAACCAAGGAGAATTTATCTTCCTGGAGAGATTGATGATGTGGCAACCAACTCCTCCCTCATGGGGGGAGGATCAGCTCCCCCTTTATGAGTGTGTTAGAGCCACAGGAGCGAGGGCTCCTGCTGCCGCCTGCTGGCCAAAGGGCCCACCAGCAACACAGCGGCGCCCCAGGGAAGGACCTCTGTGCAGATACCAACCACCTGCGCTCCTCCTCCTCCGGACCCCAAGAGCTCCTTGCCTCTACTTTCTCCTCCTCCTCACTTGCTTTTAAAACCTAAAAATGCATCATACAGCACCCGTTTTCCTAAGGAAATATCCCTTCCTAGGTGGGATAAAACAGTGACCACCAGGTTCCTGCAATGCCTGTACCCAAAGTCTCCTCTGCCAGCACCTTGTGCAGAACTAACCTGGTCCTCATGCCGCTCACAGAAAACCTAACAGACACCACCATGGCAGTACTTCAAAGCACACACAGCCCCAGGGTATAAAAACCATCCCTTAACCTTGGGATGGTTTGGAGAGTGATGTTTCCCTGAACTGCAGCTCCTAAGAGGTTTTCATACCTACAGTCCAGACACAAATGTTACTGGATCTTACTGCTTTAGCAGAGGGTCAGTCTTCTCTCACCCTGGGTACACCTATGCATACCAAACAGACTGTTCTCTTTCTGCTATGGAAGCACATTTAGTAGGAAGAGACAGGAAAAGAGAGGAGAGAGACATTCAGATGGTTGAAGATCCCTTCTCCCACTTACAGCTCCTTCTCCAGCTGCTGTTGGATCAGTTTGGCTGATTTTGCCATCGTGACATCTAGAAAGAGGAAAGAAAAACAAGGAATCAGCTTTTAGAAGGGAAAATTCAGAACGTGTTTCCCCTCTTGAGACTTGGCAAGGAAAACTCTGCCCAGAACAAGACCCAGTGATAAAGATTGTGCAATTTAACATCACCCCGGCTCCCAAACCAGCCCAGCAGGTACTGCAAGGCCCCCTCACCCTGCTGCCTAGTGCAGAAACTGCACTAGGATAAAGTGACACTGGAACACCAGCTTTACAGCACGGTGCTTTGTAGTCCATAGGCCCACTGTGCTCCTCACATGCCTACAGGAAATAATTATGAAAAATAAAAAGCCTACTTCCAACAGAAAGCTTCAGATTGTTACACACGGAACTATCCTGACATAGAAAAAGCTGCCAATATTTGAAAATTTGGCCCTTTTCAGGAGCTGGATCTTCCTGCTCACTTCTCCATGCAATCATGGAGGATAAACCATCACCTGATATTAAGACTGAGGTTACCTGTTGTGCAGAAGGGGCTCAAATGGATCTCATTTTTCTGCTGCCTACATTCAGGAAAACAATTTTGCAAAAGAGTTTTGCATGGACTGCTCCCTTCCTGAAAGCTTCCTGTCTTACTTAAGGCTATCTAGACACCCACAGCTCTTCCAAGTGCTGTCCATCTGCATAGCTGTTTGGAATACTTAACCCAATAATTTTTCCAATAGCTGCTAGAAGGGTCTCTGCTCACTGGCCTCCGGATCTGCACTTCACCTGCAGCCTCCCTTTGGCTGTGGAATTCTGGAATTCAGCAGCCAGGGTGGAACCCCCTGTCACTCCATGTCTGAATCACTACTTTACCCCACAGAGCAGCAAATACCAAATACCTTGTTTGTTGCAAGCGATGAGCAGCGCAGGCGCGTTCTTGAGCACGGTGCTATCGACCAGGACTTGGTAGAGGAACTCGGCCACGTCCTTCACCTCCCGCTGGAAGGCCACGCTGTCCACCACGAACACGAGCGCTCTGTGAGGAAGAGGGGAAAAGTGCCTGGGCCGCAAGATCCATAATCACCACATATCCCAGCACCTTCAATTCCAGCCCTCACTCAGTAACCTGCTCCACACGGCAGGGCTCAGCATGTCCCAACCTCACCCACTTTGTCACCAAACCCCCTCCAAGTTACCTGGCGGCAGCCTTGAACCTCTCCAAGAACTGAAGCCGTAAACTCTCGTGGCCTGGAAGGTCTATCAAGGTCACGTTCGCACCCTGGAGGCAGGAGGAAAGAAGATATCGGCAAAGATCAAAGAAGATATCGGCAAAGACCTAGCGATACCTGTGCACAAGGCCAGAAACACCTGGTTGTCCCCAGAGTGCAGCCCCTCCTCTGCCCCAAATGACTTTGATAGGCAAAAGAAATGCTGAGAAGTGACATTCACAGGCAAACCCAGCCAGCAGAGCTACAAGAACGGGGCACAACTGGAGTGAAAAACAGAACCAGGCCGTCCTTTCAGCACCTGCCCCTTTGGAATCGAGAGCTGTGAAACCCTCTTTCCACAGGCTGCCAAAGCAGTGGCATTGAAACAAATTCCACACACACCGTTCTGGTCACCAGGGGGCCATGCAAGGCCACGTCATCACTGTCGATGCCACCCCAGGTGCTCTGGAAGAGCCACAAAAGCAACAGTCCTATTTGCCACCTCCCAGTGCACCACCCCCTTTGAGTATTTCCTGTCTGCTCAATCTTAAAGAAACACCAATAAAAAGTGCCACTTGCTTCATTTTGCTACTTTTAAACCTATTATTTCTGCTGTCACCAAAGAGCACCCAGATGTAACATCCTCTATCCTGCAGCTCCCTCTCTTCACAGGTACTTGATGTGCCACCGACTTGCCAGTCTCTCTCACTACATATTCAACCAGCAACAGGAAAAGAAACTTCCTGTTCTAAATCTTCTAAATCTAACTAGAAACTGAAAATAACAAGAAACTGGAAATAAGGAGGTCGGTGACACAGGACAGAAACGGAAAAGAATCACATGTATTTGGGGGATGACCTGAGGCTCAGCTTTTCAAGCCTGTTTTAAGCTTTCTTGGGAGCGACAGAAATCACTGCCAAGCCAACGAGGAGAACGTGAGGATGGAGCCACCCCCTCATATCATCTCCCTCCTGCTCCAAACACTTCTTCCCACAGAGCTTCTTCACTCTGCTAAGAAAAGCTTGCACATCCAGGAACCTCTAACCCCTCCCAAGTTTCTCCCTAGACTTTATAGGGAATATTTCCCTCCAAACGAGGCTGTGTTTCCAAGCTGGGGAGACCTGGGTGCAGCCAGCCCCGGGCCGGGCTGCAGCAGAGGGGCCGGCCCGGCCCGTGCAGCTCGGCCGTGCCGCTCACCTTGTCGCCGCTCGCGCGGTACGCGGCAGAGCTGTCCGTTATGGAGGTCTGCGTGTCGCGATACCGGCCCGTCAGCAGCTGCGCGGGGGGGAAAAATAAAAGATAAAATAAAAACCAGGTGCCTGGGAGGATGAGGGAGCTCTGGAGCCTGCAGTTCAGCCTGTGAGCAGCAACGGGCTCCAAATATTTGCTTAAAGCACGGGGATATCACAACGTTGACGTGGATGAAAGGATCTTTTCTATCCAAGCATTCTGGAACCGGCCGTAACGGGAACAAAACGCGTTTCCACGCGGGGTTTGTGTGTGCGTGTCCCAGCAGGGCTGTGCAGGAGGGGCCCCCAGGCGCTCACCCTGGCGAAGAGCAGCGTCTTGCCCGCGTCGCAGAGCCCGAGCAGCAGCACCGCTCTCCGGCCGCCCCTCCTGCCCGGCAGCAGCCGCCAGATCACTGCGGGGAGACGGGAGCGCGCTGAGGCCGCCGCCGGCGGGGCCGCGCGGGGCCTCCCTTCCCCCCGCCCCGCACTCACGCAGCGTGAGGGCCACGGCGAGCAGCGCGGCGAGCACGGAGAG